>CM031239.1:917706083-917928583 GCA_018340775.1 Taxus wallichiana var. yunnanensis | reverse complement strand
CTAAATCCAAATTTTAGCGTCGGGACGCTCAAATCCCTAGTTTGGCGACAAGACACCCAAATCCTTCATATTATTCTAACCAGCTCCTAAGCAACAAGTTTGTGAGCATGAAAAAAATTCTACCCCTTTCTCTTTTAGCACTTCAAGAGTATTCTAACCCCTTGGTTTGGATTTTTCCAATACACATTTCCAATTTTACATATTATTCAAGTTAAAGTTTAATTGTATTTACCTATAAGCATTGACTACACTTGTTTTATTTTACAATTCCTATATTATCTCAATGAAGGTAAAGCACATATGCAACCATGAAAAAAATATCAAGCATACTCTAACAAAGATGATACTCCAAGGAACTACACACACACATCATTATCACTCCATGCACACAAATGTCACCCCTATGATCATTATCCTTCTCTTCCATTAGAATTTCATAGTACACATTTTGCACTATTCCATTTGACATGCTACAACACTCATTCGACACGTTATTGGGAAAAATATTCTTTCGACTCCCTAAGGTATGTTTTTCTTTTCTACTTTATGCTACCGAATCCTTATTCACTAGCATAAAGTGGGGGAAATGTATTCACTAAATCATACACTTACTATGTACATCTATCCTCTAATTACTTCATTTATAGGCATGATTCCTAAGCAAGCGAACTAGGCATTAACAACACTTATTTCCCTTTGACGTTACTTTTATCTTTCTTACACTTATTGTTTGTTGTTTTTGGACTTATACTTTACCATTTTTTCACACTAGCTAACATCCTATTCAGCTATGATTCCATTGTTTTATCTTTCTAACACCCTATATAGAACCACCCATTAGAGACAGGAGTACCCGAGCATCACCTTTGTCGCCTCTGGGCACTTTTGTCCTCCCTTTTTCTAAATTTTTGGATGTTACATCTTTCATGTCTTTGTTTACTACCCTAGGTCGGCCTTTCACTTGTTAATAGCGAAACTTAAGTGAAGGAATCATATATATACATGTCTTATTTAACCTCATTAGAGGGAAATCATTTCAAGAGGCATATACATCTACAAGGAGATAATATTTTCTATCTACTACATCAAGGAATGCATTTTGGGATTGCATAGGAGGTTCTATTCTGAATTCCATACCACATATTTTGCATTGGGAAAAATTAGTTGTAGCTCGTTATTATTTATGTAACTAACACTAGGGCATCCTAGCTCAAGGGACACTATTCTAATCACACACACACTAGAACTACATTGAGTCTGAAATATAGAGTAGAGCTCGGTGATAATCACATTGGAGATACCACCAAGGTAAGTACTACTCAAGCATATATTTATTCATCTAATGTGTACTTGAGTATTGTGTAGGTAACTAGGGTTTCTTTTGCAGGTGTAGGTATGACAAAATAGAAGTGCAATAAGCTAACACAATCTACGAAAACTAAAGGTGACAACAAGTGACATAGAAATAACCAAGACCAAATTTATTTTGCAAAAACTAACACATAAAATGAGACACTAGCACCTAAGTGGCCTTATCACATTCCATGCATTTTTGTCCCTAAGATCTCACATTCCAAAATCAGAATCGAACATACATTGTCTAGAATCTTCCTTTCTAGCCTCTTCATTAGTCTAGAATCAATCTAGACCTACAATTACAAGTTGAGTCATTTTTTTGGCATATTTCATTATTTATTCACCTTCCACGCAAGGTTTGTTTACCTTCCACCGGTTTGGTTGTCATTTAGGCTACTTCTAATCCAACATATGTATATATGTAATTTTATGGTGTTTGAATTATCCATCGAATGCAAAGTATATTTTCTTTATTTAATATTAGTATTTATCTCATACCTTTCACTCTTGTTTATACTTCTTTAGCTAGATTTTGTATGTTATTGTTATATTTATCTGATCAAAAGTGTCCTTACATAGATTTAAATTTTATTAAATCACATAGCAAGGAAGTCAGTCGAATAAGTTAGTGTTTAGTTGTGGAGCTCAATCACTTTAGTTTAGCATGTTATATTAAACTTGTTGGAAAACACGGTAACTAACATCGGTTACCTATGACTGGCATCGATCAGAAAGTAAGAACCAACATCGATTAGGGATAACTGACGTCGGTTACCTATGCGTGGGTGTTTTATTTAACTTATGGGAATTAGATCTAATTTTAGTATTAAAGAATATTTATTGATTTTAATTACATGGCTAAGTGCCCTAAGTTTGTATATGCCTATATAAGCATGAAAGCTATGGTTTATAAGTAAGGATTATAAGTATTGATGATTATTGTGAAATAATTATGAGAGAGAGAATTCTTGGAGAAGAAGGAGAAGCTTGAGGGAAAGAAATTATTGTACATCATGAGAGCTGTGGGAGATTTTAAATATTCAATTGTATATCTTATGAAAACTTTGGATAATATATTGGCTTGTTTTTGGCAGATATAGCCCACCTTTGGGTGAACCACGTTAAATTTGGTGTTGATTTATATCTCTTGTTTTGTATATTTCTTCTGGTAGAATATCCACTTTTATTGCATGTATGCTTAGATTTGATATATTATCTATACAACCTTGTGTTAACCCCAACAACCTGGTATGAGAGCTTTGTTTGAGGGTTTTTGTGTTGACATGATTTACTCATTGAGGGTTTTCGATTGAGTAGGAGCTACAAAGAATGGCGTAAGAAAACAAATACAATGTAGAGAAGTTTAACAGCAAAATTATCAATTATGGAAGATGTAGATTGAGGATTATCGTATCAAAGAGATTTTTACTTACCGTTGGATGAAAATTCTAGACCTACGAAGATGACTAATGAAGAATGGAAGATTCTTGACAAAAATGCTTTGGGATCTATAAGATTGAGTCTGGTAGCATCTTTGGCTTCTAATATTACATAAGCGACATCTACGATAGAGTTAATGAAATCTCTTGCTAATTTATATGAAAAACCTAGTGCTTCAAATAAAGTTTATTTGATGAAAAAACTATTTAGTTCTAAGATGAATGAAGGTGGATCTACATCTAGTCATTTGAATGATTTCTGATCTATTGTAAATCAGTTAAAATCGGTTGATATTTCATTTGATGATGAAGTGAAAGCACTCTTATTCTTATGTTCTTTGTCTTGATAGTTGGGATAACTTAGTAATGAATGTTAGTAATACAACATATGCTAATAATAATTTGAATTTTGATTATGTGGTTAATATAATCTTGAATGAAGAAATTTGTAGGAAAATTACGGAGGAATCATCATCCTGGGAATGCTTTGAATGTAGAAAACAGAGGAAGGTAGAAAGGGAGATCCAATAGCAAAAATAATGGGAAATCAAAGTTAAGGAATGAAAGATCTAAATCCAAAGATAAGGGAATTACCTGTTGGAATTGTGGAAAGAAAGGACATGCAAAGAAAGATTGTTGGTCAAAGGATAAAGAGAACCAACACCCAGACAAAGGTAAAGAGGAAAATATTGCAGTAGAGGTAATGTAAGATGTTCTTATTCTTTCTTTAGATAATAGAATAGAATAGATTTAGGAGTTTCTTTCCATGCAACCCCTAATAAGGGTTATTTCAGAAATTATGTCCAATGTAATTTTGGGCATGTTTATTTGGGTGATGATGAACCTTGCAGTCTTACTAGTAAAGGGAAGTTCATCTAAAATTATGGAATGGAAATACATGGGTGTTAAAATATGTGAGGCATGTGCCAAGCCTCTAGACGAATCTTATTTTGGTAGGGCAACTAGGTGAAGTTGGTTGTATGGTTACATTCACAAAGAAACTCTTGGAAAGTCACCAAGAGTGTCTTTTTTGTGGTAAGAGGTAAGAAGGTATGAATTTTATATTTATCTACTTGTATTAATGTTTACTTTTCTATGTTATCTACTTCAAATTCAAATGCATGCATGTGGCACAATCGGTTAGGCCATATGAGTCAAAAAGGAATGCAGATCTTAAAGGTTAAGGGTAAGTTATCAGATTTGAAAGATTTAGAACTTGATTTTTGTGAGTATTGTGTCTTTGGAAAGTAAAGAGAGTGAAATTTCTCAAAGTTGGGGCAGCTAAGAAGGAGCAAAAATTAGATCTTTTACACTCGGATGTGTGGGGACCATGTTAGAGTAGGTATTTACCTTAGCTTATGTTCACTTAGGTAATTTATTTACCTTTATTGTATTTATCATCATCCACTTATGTGTGTGGATATTTCTTTTATCTTATTTAGATATTAGGAGATATTATCTAGTTGTTAGGTATTGTTCTTTCCTTGATCTATGGTATTGACTAGTGTTTCCTTTATCTATTGTATTGACTAGATCTTTTATGTATAATTCTCTCTTAAATCTATGGTCTTAATTTCTTTGATGACTAGTTATTTCCTTGATTTATGGCTTAATCTACGACCTTGACTGGTTCTTAGATTGTTATTCCTTACCTATATAAGCAGGTCCATTCTCATTGTATTTTATTGAGTTCCATAATAATATATGCTATTGTTGCTCATTTGTTTGCAAAGGTTTATGTGAAGTTATTATGGCGAATTACTTTCATCTTATTGATCGTGGTGTTTGATTAGCATCTATGTTCTTAGCTTGGTACGATTTAGTATTGTTCGTTTTATCGTATCGAGTTGCACAACATTTTATCACACCGTAAGCTCAAACTGGTAATGTAGAGGAATCTCATCATGTTAACTTGATTCTGTAACGCCAACACACCCCCACACGATGAAGTTGGATGCAACCATGTGAACTCTAGGCCCACTATGTATTCACCAAATTAGACCCAAAGACATTAGGAGGCAATGACACAGGACTTCCCGGGAGGTCACCCATATCAAGAACTATTCTAGTTCGAGTGTGCTTAATCGCCTTGTATTAGAGTTACATAACTTTTCATCACACTTGAAGCTCGAACTAATAATTGAGAGGAATCTCATTAGGTTAACTAGTTGTAATGCCAACACACCCCCACACGATGGAGCTAGATGCAACCACATGAGCCTTGGGCCCACCACCCATTGAAATCCTTAGCCTTGGTCATATGAGGGCTTAAATCTTGTGATTCCTACTAGTAGTAGGGCTTAACTCAGCCCCCTTTCCATGTTATTTGTGGGGTGAAGGTAACAGCATTTTATTTTGTTTTAGTGGCAACTAAAATAAATAAGCAAAGCATAATATTGTAACGCGTTTGTATCTTTTGATCGGTAACTCGGTGAATGTCATTTTTGCAAAAGTGCTTGTTTTTCCATGCTCTTTCTATTAGAAATATTTATTTTTAGAATTTCACTAGAATTATAAAGTGTCAAATATAGAGGAGTGTTGTAATCAATTGTGGACGCAATTTCGGCTGAGCCCGACATCGTAAACTTTTGGGAGTTACATTCTTGTATCTATCATGGATTTCGAGAATAATATACCCAAGTGTGTGGACTTCATGATGATATTGTAAAATTTGTGGAAGAAAATAGATCGCTTAAGAAGTGAAATTCTCTTCTATAATCACTCATTCATGATAAGGATACACTAATACACTCCCTGCAGCAAACACTTGCTAGCCTACAACATCACCATCATATTGGGACGATTATGTTTAGGATCCTAGTCCACTTACGGTTGTTGCTTTTGTACCCACTTGCATTGATATGTCAGTCTTTGAGCTTGTTACTACTCTTGATGCTCATAAGCCTATGAGGCTTGTTATTGCATGCTCTTCCACACCGTGTCTATTACAAGTAACACATGTTGTGTATCCTACTTCTGCTCATATGCATGGATCTTTTGAGAAGCATACCACTACATTTAGTTCTCACATGCTGTTCTATGGGTTTCACTAGCGGAGGTATTGGCAGACATTCACAGGGTATTGTTTCCCCTATTCCACATGTTAAGTGGAATTCTCACCATGACATTAGTTTTCGAGCAGATACTTCATTGGGATCACACATTGACAG
Organism: Taxus wallichiana var. yunnanensis; assembly: GCA_018340775.1. Lineage (NCBI taxonomy): Eukaryota > Viridiplantae > Streptophyta > Pinopsida > Cupressales > Taxaceae > Taxus > Taxus wallichiana. The sequence goes on along the minus strand of CM031239.1, from coordinate 917,922,618 downwards.
AGCTACCATTTTTGTTCACTCAACTCTTTCTTAAGATCATAAGCAACAGATGAGTTTTGCACCTTCACTCAAGCTTAAGAAACCTGAGATTTTAGCTGTCAGACATGATGAACCTAACACACCTTCTGATGTTCCTTTACATGCACCCATTTTACATTTTACACCAAGTCATATGCGCAGCATCTTATTCATCTATCTGTGTTGATTTGGGGTGGATATCTAATCACTCATGGCGGCGACATAGGCATTCTTTAAGAGGAATCTATAGGTGTGGCGATGACATAGGCATTCTTTGAGAGGAATCTATAGGTGTGGCGGCGACATAGGCATTCGTTGAGAGGAATCTACAGATGTGGCTCCTCCATCATTCAACCTCTTGCTCCACTTTCGATACCTTTTGCATTGTAATGCTTCTTGTTTTAAACATTTTTATTTAGCAGGTGTAGTGTATCTATGTTGTTTGTTGAGAGATTTTGTATCTATATTTTCGACATTTTGGCATGTTGATAGTATCTCTTGTGGGGGATCTATTCGGTGAAGTCAAATGTTAGGTTGTCAGTGTTCCAAAGATTTTTTGACGACTCATACAGATTTGTAGCATCACTCCACCTATTCAGCAGTATGGGAGGGTGTGGTGTTGATCCCGCTTCTTCGGGTTTTATGTCCTTGCCATGTTACCTTGGTTTTTCTTGGATCATGACACTCTGTATTTTTGTCCTTATCTTGTTGCTTTGGTTATTGTTCTTGGATCATGGCACACCTATTTGTAGCAGCAGATTGAGTGAATTATGTTTGGTGTTTTTTTGCACTTTCAACATCACTCCATTGACAATCTCCTTGTATGGAGATATTCGGTGAATCCGGTGTCGGTTGTTTTTATTTTATGATCGAGCAATGGATTTAAACCACAAAGTGCACACCAAACTTCTTCAACATTGTATGATTTTTTTAGCTGAGCTTTTTGGGATGCCTTGCAGTGGGTTTTTACTCTCTTTACTTTGTTGTTACTAGTTTTGGGTACCTTGTGTTGTCCCTTTTTTCTAATTATTGTACATGAGTACCTCATCAAGCCTAGTTTCGGGACTCATACTATGGACATGCCACTTCTATTTTGGCCCCTAGCTTCACTTGAGGGGGTGTTAGAGTAGGTATTTACCTTAGCTCATGTTCACCTAGGTACTTTATTTACCTTTATTGTATTTATCCTCACCCACTTATGTGTGTGGATATTTCTTTTATCTTATTTAGATATTAGGAGATAATATCTAGTTGTTAGGTATAATTCTTTCCTTGATCTATGGTATTGACTAATTCTTTCCTTGATCTATGGTATTGACTAGATCCTTGATGTCAGATTCTATCATAAATCTATGGTCTTAACTAGTTCTTTTCGACTAGTTATTTCCTTGATTTATGGCTTCGATCTACGACTGATGGTGGTTCTTAGATTGTTATTCCTTGTCTATATAAGAAAGGCCTATTCTCATTGTATTTCATTGAGTTCAATAATAATATATGATATTGTTGTTCATTTGTTTGCAAAGGTTTATGTAAAGTTATTCGGAGAATTACTTTCATCTTATTGATCATGGTGTTTGATTAGCATCGTGTTCTTAGTTTGGTACAATCTGGTTATCGCTCCATTTAGACTATAACAAAGCTGTTACACCAAAATCTCGAGGCATTAATGAAATCCTCACATGAGGATCATAACATCCCACCATGCTTTCGTAGCCACGACCCGGGCTAGATTTGTGCCCATATAGCGGGACCACACCTTGCCCTATACGAGCCTCGGGCGAACACCGCAATGCTTGCGTAGCTAACCATGTTGGGACTCAAACATGAGTGGTCTCTCCGATACCAAATATAACAAACTATTACACCAAAACCTCAAGGTATTAATGAAATCGGCACACGAGGATCATAACATAGACCAGCCTGTAGCTTCTCATAGAGGATCCCAATATTATATTACTTTCATTGATGATGCTACAAGAAAGGTATGGGTTTATTGTATTAAACATAAATTTAATGTTTTTGAGACTTTTACAAGATGGAAATACCTTGTTGAGAATGAATCAAATTCAAAGTTAAAGTGTCTTAGATCTAACAATGGTGATGAATATTGTAGAAAGGATTTCAATGATTATTGTTCGGTGAATGGAATACGTAGATGAAGGATGGTTCCAAGAACATCACAAGAGAATGGCGTTGCATAAATAATGAACAGGGACAATCATGGAATGTGCTAGAAGTATGAGGATACATGATGGATTTCCCTTGCGGTTTTGGGCGAAGCGAGTTGATACAGCAATTTATTTGATTAATCGTGGGCCTTCAAGTTCACTAGATGGAGGAATACCAAAGGAAGCTTGGACCGGAAAAGAGGTAGATCTTTATTTTCTTAATTTTTTTGTTCAGAAGCTTTTGTGCATATTGATAAGGAAAATAAAAAAAAGTTGGATGCAAAATCCAAGAGATGCACTTTCATTGGTTATGGATCTGGTGATTTCATATTTCATTTTTGGGATTTAGAGAATTCTAAAATTCTTTGGAGTCGTGATATTGAATGGAATGAAAAGAGAATGTACATGGATCAAATTTTTGTACCCAGGGATGAACCGGTTGAGAATTTTGTGAATGAAAATGAACTCTCAGATTTAAAATTCATATCTATAGGGTTACACAGTAATCGGTGTCGATTGCCCCCGACCTAGGCATTGGTCAGCTGAACCGGTATTGGTTACGTAAGAGTCAAACCAAGCATCGATTATCACAACCGGCATTGGTTATAGGTGACCAAAGATCACCACAATCAGAATTGGAAACAAATGTCTAGGAGGTTAAAAATGAGTCTCCGGTACCCCAAACTTCTAAGAAGGTCACAAAGGGTAAGTAAACCTATAGAAATATTTACACCTTCTCTATCTTATTTATTATTGTGATAATGGTGAACCGAGAAAAATTTGAAGAGGAAATGCGGGTTGAGACCCACGTTTAATGGGAGCATGGCATGGATGAGGAGATGGACTCCTTGGAACAAAACCATATTTGGGATTTGATTAATTTGCTAGCAAGCAAAAGAGGACATTGCAGTAACAAATGGGTTTAGAGGATCAAGGAAGAAGAGGGTGGACTGAAAAGGTACAAGGAAAGACTTGTAGTAAAAGGATTTGCACAAAAAGTAGGTATTGACTTTGGTGAAATATTTTCTCTTGTTGTTAAAATGAATTCTATTCATATTGTATTGAGTATAGTTACAGTATATGATTTTTAGTTAGAGCAACTAGATGTGAAGACAACTTTCCTTCATGGTGATTTGGTTGTCAAGAGATTTATATGCGGCAACCGCTTAGGTATGAAGTCAAGGGTAAGAATAAATTAGTGTGCAGATTGAAAAAGAGCCTATATGGGCTCAAGAAACTCCTAGGCAAAGTGATACATGAGTTTTGATAGTTTCATGCATGAGCATGGTTACTTGAGATGTGAATTTGATCATTGTGTTTATTTCAAAAAGCTTGAAAATGGTAGCTATATTATTTTGCTATTGTATGTGGATGATATGCTTATTACATGATCTAATACATGCAGAAATTGATGAGCTTAAGGAAAGCTAGCTCACACATTTGCTTTATGAAGGATTTAGGAGCTACAAAAAGAACACTTTGCATATAAATACACAAAAACATGAAGAACAAGAAATTGTATTTGTCTCGGGAGGATTATATCTATAAGGTGTTATAAAGGTTTAACATGCAAGATTCAAAATTTGTAAGTACACCTATGGTTTGGACACTTCAAATTGAGAAAAGATCGGATTCCTTCAACACATGAGGAGGCCAAATACATTACATGAGTATCATATGCTTCAAAGATTGGGAGTATCATGTATGTCATGGTTTGTACTGACTGCTTACATTTCACAAGCAGTGGGTGTTGTGAATAGATATATGGCCAATCCAGATAAAGAGCATTAAAAAGGTCCAATGAATACTTAGGTATTTGAGAATGACATCTAGCATGCAGTTATGCTATAGAGGTTCGGATATTTCTTTATATGGCTATGTTGATTCAGATATGGCTAGAGATATGGATGGTAGAAGGAGCACTACTGGATATATTTTCACAATAGGTGAGACAAGCAATTAGTTGGATATCAAGATTGCAGTAGAAATTTGTGGCTTTGTCTAATACAGAGGTAGAATATGTTGAAAGCTACAGAGGCTAGCAAAGAGATGATATGAATGAGCAAGTTCATGGAAGAGTTGGGAAATGAGCATGATGATTGCAAATTGTTCAGTGACAATCAGAGTGTAATTTATTTGGTAAAGAAATCGTGAAAACCAATAATATTCCCTACGATAAATTATTTCACTAATAAATACGCATAGTTGTTCTTGATTCCTTGTTTTATTTTATATTTTCGTACAGGTGTAGATGGAAATTTTTAGCGGTGGCCATAGATGCTCCAGGGTTGGATAAATTATGTTATCAGAGATTAACCCTTGCAACAAAGGTTTGAACCCAACATGTAAACTATTCTACATGAACAGAGATATGTGTGTTTAACTTCTTCCCTCAACCCACCAATTTGATTTCAAGCTTATTTTGTGTCACTTATGAACAACTTTGTCTCTTATTTTTTCAGTTTGAATGGTTTGCTACTATTTTTTAACTTGTTATAATGTGAGTAAAATGTAATTGAATTTTGTGCCACTATGCTTAGACACGCTTGTTTTTAGTTTTCTTTCAACACCCTCATTTTGATTTTTCTTAACTATTATTGTCCAAGTACTTTGGTTGACGATGCAACATTCCAATCAACAGAGAGAATTAAGGGAAATCGGGAGTAGAAGCAAGGGTTAAATTTGATGGCCACCTATGCTTGTCAAACAATTTTTAGGTGACGGTAAATTTTTAATGTTGCCCATCCAAAATACAAAACAATGCTATTTATACATTATTTATAAAATTAAGAAACGATTATTCTATATTTATTTAACTATGTTTAATATATACTAATATAGTTTACATATAAATATATATAAAAATTGACGATCACATTGTAAATATGCAAGTCGCATGTGACGGTCCTATAACATGTTTAAAAGTATTGTACGTCTAAAATCACAAAAAATGTCTAAACAACCGTCAAATTTAACCCCTCAAAGTAGAAGACTCCAACTTGCACACTTTTTCGTCTCCACACTACTAACTATCTTTTTCCATGCAACATTCCTTGAGAATAAGCAATAGATCTACCCACCTATTCATGCATCTATATTGTGTCAGTCTATAGTTGTGGAGTTTTTTTACGAAGGGTTCCCTCTATCTAGAAGATTTGTGTTGGCATTTAATAACATCCAAATACACCAGCAAAGATAAAAAATAGGTTGAAAATAATATAGAGGTTGTTGGAAATGGTCTGGGGTTATCTTCTATTTATTTTAAGGTAATCCTTATCTTGCAGACACAAACCATATGGGGCCGACGCTCTCCACTAATAATATAGGTGCAGAGAGTGGGCCCATAGGTTTGTGCGTGCAGAATAAGCCCGTCTCTATTTTAATCCCTCGCCTAGCAACCACATCCATATTTTGATTGATCAACTATCGTGAGAGATATGTGAAGCCACGGAGAAATGGATATGTCTCATCTCACACGTAGATGGCATCTTATCCAGTTATCAGACATGAGAAATTTGGGTAAATGTTTTATGTCCAGAAAGTTTTGTTCTTTAAATAAATCCGTTGATTAATATGACGTCCGATGGGAATTTCGAACAAATCCGCACCTGTAAAAATATTAATGACACATGGGACCATGTAATTTCACGTTCAGAATTACAAGTACTCAATAAAAGATAAAAATTATGGATGTAGTCTTGCAGATTTCCTACATCTTGTTGTTTGCATCTACCCTTGTGAATTGGAATTCTTTCATTAATGTTGGAAGAATAACAAGGATAGTTGAAGTATACCTCTGGTTGTGTTTCAGCGCAGCTACATACTTGGCCTTAAACAAACTTAATTTCTTATAACAGAATATGGTAGGCGTCACTAGTTCTCTCAATAGAGATTTTCTTGAATAGAATTTATCGTAGATTCTTCCATTTGAACCTTTATAAGGAAATGGAAACAATCTTAGTGTTCCCTTCAGTAGAATTCATGGCCAAAATGCTCCTGTTCCTGCTGCTGCAATCCTCCTGTACAAAGGATGATTAGCATGACTTCCGCTCAGTCTCCACCACATAATCAATCAACTTGTACATAACACAGTAAGGGTCCAACACACAAATATAAATTACAATGCCCGCCATAACATTCCCCACCATCACCATACCCATTTGCAACCACACCATCAAGTGTAAAATTGTTCTTACTTCTTTTCGTACGGCTAGCACTATACTTTTATTACCTTCCTTGAAAATTTCCATGGTCAATGGGAGTTCGATGAGAAACACACTTCGCCGAGTGAGATCAAACAAGGCTTACAAATGTAGAGATACCATATAGATGGAAAACAAGATAAGGAAACTCTTGAATTCTAAGCCAGTCATTAACGAAGTAGATCTTGAATTGTTGACGTTGAAGCCAGTTATCAATGAAGCAGATTGAAGGCCTTCCTTCCACTCATTAAGATTCTCCAAAAACTTGTCCTCCTTTTCTTAATCTGTCAATTCTTCACCATACACTCCATTACATTTTCTATGTAATGGATTTCCCATGCTCTCACATCATAAAAACACATGAAAAAGCTTCTCTTGACTCTGCAACCTGCCTACAAGAAATGTAATCTCATGGAATTTGATGATTGTAGGATATGTAGAAAATGATGTTCTTTAACTAGGCTTTAAATATTTTGAAATAAATGCTTCCAAAAAATGTTGATATGAAATTTTTATGAAATATACAAAATGTTTTGTTCATAGAGATTGGGAAATGTTTGTTCATAAGAATCGGGAAATTTTTAAGCAAATGTGATTCTCAAAATATGTGGTATTTGGTGTTATGTTTGTGGAGCCTATTTTCATGTTAGAGTGTGGTACACCTTCTATGTGTTACACTTGAGTATTTTTACGGTGCTCCCGCTGGCCGGTGAGCGGGTCAAGGGGGTTCGGGGGCGAAGCCCCCAAAGCAAATTTTCATGGGTGGTTTATTAACCCATGGGTAATGGGTAACCATTATGGGTTGTTTTTGGGCCCATGGTTTTTCGGTACCCATTGTTTTGATACCCACGGTTTTGTATCAAACTACTTAAGCAATTGTCTATTTATATGGTCTTATGCATATGATACATATACAAGCAAATGCATTGCAGATGTGCTTTGAATTCGGGTGTGAATTTTGTAGAGTTTGTTGAGCATAGCTCCAAACGGATCTGGGTATTGTATTGAGAGAGTGGAGGCTTGTAATAAAATCTAAGCAAGTGATTCTTGGTGGACGTAGCCCAAATTGGGTGAACCACATTAAATATTGTCTTTCTGTGTTGTGTTATTTATTCTGCACTTTTATTTGAGATCTGTAATATTTTTTGCATATTAGTTTTCTCATGTTGCGATTCGTAAGGGATTATTCCTCATATTTTATCTCTTATTTCCTATCATTTGGTAGTATTCTACCAACGTATATCAAGTTGGGATTCAGTTAAAGCATAATTAGAATAAATTTTTTAATATGTTGTAGCTATAAGATTTACGAAATATCTATGAATAATAGCAAAGCATATTGATAGTATGAGATCTGTTATAAAAAAGTGTCAAGATAAAAAAAAAAGTAAAAGTAAATTGTAATCTTCATTAATATTTAATAAAACTATTTTTTTGTATGTATGCAAGTAAGAAATTGTTTATTAATATTAATGACATGTAAATGTATTAATGTAAAAAAACTTCTTCATGGATTTCATACCAACTTTAAGAGAACACATTCATCATTTATTTAACACTAATAAAGATGTTGGGTTTTTATTGCATAATGCTTTTAGAACACGCATTCATCATTTAATTTACACTAATAAATTTGTGCTTATCGGTCTTCCACAAGTACCTATAGATACTTTAGCTAGTTTATTTTAAATGATATTTTTACATTATGTTTGTATTATTTGGAATGTTTTAGAAGCACTAGGAGGACCCTATAACCGTGCACCTAACTTTAGGGGCACACAAATATATGTAGGTATGTCGGTAGTGTAAAAAAATTATATCATTGTGTAGTGTATGATTGTGCCATATTGACATTTTCGTTTCGTGTTAATTTGGAGGGAAAAGTAGTTTTTGAATTGATTTAATACGAAGAAAATCAATATAAAGCATTTGAAAGAGGGACCAATGACCGAGCGCCCTATGTGTCACATTCTCATTAACTCTTAAAAAGTGTAATTAACCAAAAAGTGAACAACTATTGGTGCTTTTGTCAACAACCTATGGTGAAAAGAGATGTACATGTTTTGGTACCCGCTCGGTTATAGGGTCCTCTCCCTAGTTTGATTTCATTTGATGTGGGTTTGGATTTTATTTTTCAATCTTTTACAATGTCGGTTTGTGTAACACAAATTCTGTCGTTGCATGAATACAAGAGAAGAAAGCGTATTCTACTAAGTATATTTGGTGAGCACATTAGGTGATGGGAAATGAAAAAGTAAAAGGGCATGCTTTCAGTACAACTTTACGTACTTTTTCAAATGTTGTGTAGAAAGTACGGACATTTCACCATAAAGTTGGTAGATTACATGGAGAACAATTAAAATGATATAATTTTTGGTTATTCGGTCATAAATTCCAAACCTTTACCCAGAGTGTCATTGAGTATTGGTGAGGACATTTTCATGTACTAATAGAAATGAGATTGTAGATAATTTTAATTCAACAAAATTTTAAGAATACATATAAATGATTATTTGATTATCAAGAGTCAAATTCTTTTAGTATTGAAGACACTTGTCTTTTTCAAATTGGGAATTATCTATTTGTATCACATTTTGAATGGTGGGCTAACTGGAATTCTTAGCCTACATTGTGAGAGTTTTCTTGGAGTAATTTTGTCAAATAGTTCTCATGCAACCTTAACAATGAAGATTATATTGGATGAAATTTTTCAAATAGTGAGTATTTGTAGGTGGGGTCTTCTATTAAAAAGTGTTTTTGAGTTTGGATTTTTTTGTATTTATGTTTGGATGGTTTTTTAAAAATTTGACCCCATAATTTTAGGATTCTATTTATTGTTTAAATAGTTTTATTCCAGATGACATGTAGGTCAAATCTTTTCAAAAAAAAATTGGCAATTCATTTTCTTTATATGAAGACTCCACTATTTAAATTTGATGTTATGTTATCTCTTTTTATAATTCAATGCTTGTTGACCCCACAACACACTATGCATATGCCCATGTACTTTTAATTTCAAGCTAGGGGAGAGGACCCTATAACAGTGCACCTAACTTTAGGGACACGCAAATATATGTAGGTATGTCGGTAGCATAAAAATATATATCATCATGTAGCATATGATCGTGTCATATTGACATTTTCATTTCGCATGTTAATTTGGAAGGAAAAATAGTTTTTGAATTGATTTAATATGAAGAAAATCAATATAAAGCATTTGAAAGAGGGACCAATGACCGAGCGCCCTATGTGTCACATTTTCATTAACTCTTAAAAAGTGAACAACTATTGGTGCTTTTGTCAACAACCTATGGTGAAAAGAGATGTACATGTTTTGGTACCCACTCGGTTATAGGGTCCTCTCCCCTAAATTATTTGATAACAAAAAAACTTGAGAATAAATTACAAATCAATGAAATAAATGATATTAATTATAAGTAGATTGTCCTTGTAAAGTTAATGGATTCTATAAAACTTTTGACAACAAATAATATGAATTCAAAAATTTGTTAGACATTTATTCTAAAGTCTCTATTTTTAAGTTGCCGACTTTCATTTTTGTTCACTTTCTATGAACATGACCATTGAACCTATTAGTACAATTGCTAGTTCGCGGTAGGCGTCCACCTTTGAAGATGGCTTGGCTGGAAAGTGTCAAATTCCGGTGGCTCTAATATTTGTTCTCTTAACTTTAATGCAAGTTGCCGGATTTTAGATATTTTCCTACAGTCCTAGATATTTACTATGGTAGATATCCACAAATTTTAGATATTTCCTATAATAATATCTAACAATATGATTGTATCTACTTTTTGGATTGTATGATCACAAATTTTAGATATTTCCTATAATAATATCTAACATTATGATTGTATCTACTTTTTGGACTATATGATCGTGTGCTAAAGAAAATATTAAATCTGCTCTCTTTGTGAATGTTGTGATTTATTTATTGTCCATTAAAGAGGATGACGGGTTGTTAAGGTTAGAAAATATTTCTTATATGACACAACAACAGGAAATATGATTCAGTGTTACCCATGAATTGCAATTGAAAAGGATGGAAGAAGGGATCACGTGGCAGCTGGTAAAGATGCGACCCCTCATGTGACCAGGGGCCTATTTCTTCGACATAAGTGTTTATAGTTGTTTTGTAGTTTACCGTCAGCTGACTGGCGTTTGTCCGTCACACGAGTAATAATGAGGAGCATAGGCCAGCTCAAAGATAGAGTGAATTGTTTGGCTTCCTTATCAGTTGGCTAATCTACAAAAATATCATTTGAAAGGAATGTTGTTACACAGTAATGACAATGGTCTGTAATGTTTACGAAAGGCCATAACAGATTAAAGGCTATTTGGATGCTTGGATAGCAAGTTAGCGCATGTCAACCCATGCAAATCAATTTAAATTGGAACATTCTACAATATTTTATGCACCCAAGAAAAGGCTAATTGGGTTTGCAGTGCCAAGCTGGATATGTTGTATGGCAAATCTCTGGGCACTCAACTTGGATTATTGTGATTGTAGTAATTATCCAGAATTATAAACATTGCCAAATTCAATGAGTTGGAACTTTTATGGTGATCAATTTTGTAAAGAGCTGCCAAAGTCATTTGGAAATTCGGGAGGATTTTCAAAGCTCCTAGGGAGAACTGCATCAAAACTGGAGTGCCCGTTGAACGACCAAAACCAATCTCCCATCGATATATTGGTGATTATTGAAATATTGATTTTTGTGATTATTGAAATATTTTGGTGATGCATAATTAGATAAAATGGACAACAGGCAGCGGTAGTATTGAAATAGAGGGGGAAATATACATGCTTAACCAAGGCCACTGGCACACCCCCGCTGAGCACACCATCAACGACAGAAGGTATTGTTCTAAAAAGTAAAACTTTTATATTTGTGATAAGTGCACCTCTAATATTTGCCAATAAAACAATAAAACAAATATGAATATAATGCACAATACAAATATTTGTGATACAGGGCTACTGCAAGTTTGGGGCATAAACAATACAAATTTGTATGCTCCATTAGCCCCACTGCATATTTACATTCCTCCCGGCGTAACTTGCGACTCATGTGCAATTGCTAGTTATATATAAATATAAATATATAAGCACCTAATGGAATCAAATACAAAAGGTCATAACGGTTTGGATCTGGTTGTACATCCATAACCGCATGCCATACACAGGGCATGTCAATTTTAATTTTGACCTTTGTGGATCCCATTCTAGCTTTAATTGAAGACAATATTAAATAATGTGTTATTTACCCGGCATCCATACCTACTCCAGAATGGAAATGGAGAAATTATACTTTTACGGGATATCTATGAATGCAGTCCAGCCAAGGATTGGTTGTCTCGCTCGCCGAGAGGTCCTTCAGAGCCTTCCAAACAATACTACTGCACTTAAATCCGGTGCCGAATGCAATCATCCAAACTCTGTCCCCTTTCTTTATCCGCTTCTTCGCTTCAAAATACGCCAATTCGTAAAACACCAAGCTACTGGAAGTGTTCCCAAATCTATGAAGCGCCATGCGCGCGGGTTCCGCCACATATTCACTCAGTTTGAGGTTCTTCGCGATCTCATTGATCACCGCCTTCCCTCCCGTGTGAATGCACACATGCTCGAACACCTCGGAGAAGTCAGGAACGTAAGGCTTCATCTCCATCTTCAGAAAATTCACGGCCACCAGAGACCAAACATATTTTAGCTTCTCGGAATAAGGGAGAACCAGTAGAGCCAAGGAGGTTATGTGGACGCGCAGACCTTCCCCGGCCACTCTGATCAGGTCTTTTGTGAGCGAAATCCCCACGATCCCGTTCTCATCTTCGGCCTGAAAGCTGCGCGGTAAGATTTATCGTCGGCGCCCCTGTGCGTTCTCACGGAATGAAGCAGCTCCATCTTCGCCCGGGCTCGATCCGCCGACCTGCTCGACAAAATCACGGCCGCGCATCCCACCCTGAAAATACAGTTAGTGACCAGCATGGATTTATCCTTTCCGTAATACGTATTAAGCGTGATGTTCTCCGTAATGACAACCAGAGCATAACCCCTTTGCCACGAGCCCTCAGCAAGTCACCCGCAGCAATAACGGCAGTAACTCCAGAGCTGCACCCCATTCCGACCAAATTTACGCTCTTCACATCCCTCTTCATCTTGTAGCGGTTAATTATATGGGAAGTGAGAGAGGGCATCGTGGCGAACATGCTGCAGGTGGTCACCAGAATATCGATATCTGCTCCGCTCAGCTCGGTGTCGTCAAACATTGCGTCGATAGCCCCAAACATGACTTCCGTGGTCTCTTCCAGAGCGGCATCCAGGCTTTCGACTTGTTCGTCCCGGAAGGGAAAAGGAGGGCTGTAGGTTTCGTCGCCCAGGCCGGATTTGAGATAAATCCGGCGCATGAACTCCATGCTGTCGAAATCGAACCTCTCCGTTCGTTGTGTTAAGTATTCGCCAACTTCATAGCTGCACTTCCTCTCGTCTGCGGGCTTGAACGCCGAAAACCCTAGCATATAAATTCTTCGCGGCCTGGACATGTAATACACCAGCAATCCACAGGCAACCGTCCAGAATAACACTACGGCCGTAACAGAGTAATTATTCCACATCTTCAACAATTCGCCTAAGATTGGCCGCACTAAACTCCTTGCCATTAGAAGGTATGAAATACCTACACCTGACAAATCCAAACTGCAAAACAGAAATTAGGGAACAAATTCTGACTCTTCAGCAGCATGCCCTCTGTCACTCATTTATCTAGCGATTTCAGCAACAATTGTACGACCCACTTATTTCGATTCCTAATTTTCTCGTGCATGGGGTCCATTTTCCGGTCATTTTAATGAAGATTGCGACTGCTCCAGCTGGTATTGAAATTGTGGATGCAGTTATCACTCCCAATTCCAAGGGTAGGTACTTAATACAACGATTGAAAATGGTGCTCATTCAAAATGGTTATTCACACCACTGGTACACATCAAAACCGGTGAATTCATTTATTAATGTAAGCAGAGAGCGTGACGGGCATTATAGGGTTTAGGTAAAGGATGTTTACGTTCTTCAGTTTTATGTTTTTTTAACCGTGTAGAGTTTTATAAAATCAAAACGGATTTATTCTTTACTTTTACACCGTCTTTATTCTCCGCAGCCATGAATGGTTAGATTTGACAGTCGTTTAAAAGATTTTGTTTTTTTTTTTTTTTTTTGGTGATTTTAGCCGTTGAATACTTGCAAATATTTGGGAAAAACGTCACAAAGACTTGTATATTTCAAATATCACTGTTGTTTTTTAATACATTTAAATGTATATTATATAAAAATATATTAAATATAATTAGATAAATATAAAATAGTTAGTAATATTAACACAATTTTATAGTTTTGAAGCGCAGTGTTTAAAAATTATTGTTGACTAAATTTTTTTGGACAAACATAGGTCCTCGTCAAATTTAACCTCTAGAACCTATATTTTTTACAAACCATATACCCAATTTAACAACAAAACATATAATGACGGAACCCAATCGAGGAAGATTAACCTAAACAAGCCCACAGGAGTATATGAGAAACCACCACAATACTTAAACAACATTACGCTAAATAAAAGCACCTTTAAAAAAACAATAAACAACCATGTTTTTTCCTTCAAACTTAACGTCAATCGAGCCACTCGTTGAATTTTTTTGGTCGACACTAAGATGATCTAGGACCAATTTCCCCATCTCCAATGCCGCAGTCTGCGCTTACCAACCAATTCTTCCAAGCCCATTCTTTCAATGTCCACAATCCCTATCTCTTGTACGCCTTCCACAATTTTATTGATATCTCCGAGTAAAATTCTTTACAACTATACCTGTGCTTGTTATTTCTTATGTTGTAACCACCTTCATTTTATCCTACATCAATATCCATCTCAAACCCCAACAAGCTCTACAAAAGATGCATAGCATTCACACTTGCTTGAGAAACATCTTGTTTGGCTAGAACATCATGGATAGCCTTTTTAAAATGTCTCGGGGCTAACAAACGTGTACCCCCTTCTTGCACAATCTCAAGCCTTCTCCTTCTCTCTACTCCAAATTAGCCTCTTCTATGTTCGAGATCGGTTTGAAGATGAAAGGTTTTTTTACTAGGGCCCATCTAGGAATGAACGGCTCCTCACCGACTTCTTTCGAGCTCTCCTCTCAATCGGTGCAAAGGATTTAACATTCGAAAAGTGGTCAAGATCTTTCAGAATTTGGAATCAATTCTCAATCTTGATTGCAAAAATTTCTTTAAGTCATCTTTAAGTGCCTTCATTTGCACATTAACTTGCACACACAATAAATATACTATGACTTCACTATTAAAGTGAGTACGCCCCCGCCAATACCCTGAAAAACTTCATTGTTTCTAGCTTTTCAAATAAACCATAGCACTGGTGGACATAAAAGCCATAACTTATGAAAAATACGATGCAATATTAACTTAAGAGTTTAAGATACCAAAGATAATTTCATGCCAACTAATGGACTTATGAGCAACCAAACCCCAAGCCCTCAAGATTTTTCCCCTCACCTTTGGAGCAAAAGGACCGTAATGCCCACAATTTTAACTCCAGAGTACAACAATAAAATTTACAGAATAAATTTTTTTGTCTTTCATTTCTCATAACACAACACCACATGGGCTCAAATAGAGAAAGTCAACATCACATAAGACACTTACACAAGCATGGACCCACATAGACAACATGATAACACCAGTCCACGTGGATTCCACACTTTCCCTAATGATCAATTACTAGAAATGATCCAACCACAAAAAGGACCCAAGGATTGGCAAGTCCACAATGCATCATTACCATGGTTACATCCTAGTTACATTTAAAATTCCAAGAGCATTTATCGTGCGAGGATAAATTCCCATTCTCAACCTACATATTCTTAATTTCATTTACAATTCAACTTATAACAAGCACTCTTAGTTTGGCTCTTTCTCCCTTACCATAGTTCTCATAACTCAATAGGTTATTTTCCACATATTTAATGCATACAAAACTTGTTTTTTTATGTAAGGGTTCTCAAATATGTTTTTTTGGTTTAAACGCTACCCTCATTACACGAGGGAAAATAACATGAAGTCAAGGGGAAGAAATGTTAATATTTAAAGGAGATTCATAATCAAGTTACCTCTTCCTATTAACTTCCCTCCATTAGGGTACTTTACATTCCAGTTATAGCTTATATTTCACTAGGTTGTTTGAGTCAATTCAACATTTTCACATCGTGAAATTACACACACACACACACACACACACACACACACACACACACACACACACACACACACACACACACACACACACACATGGGTGTATGCACAAAGATGGGGAGCCAAAAAGGCATACAAATCCTTTTTTAGCCATTTAGGCGATAACGTGCTCATGTTATGGCTCGGTTCAAGCGCTTATAACGGGAAAAGGAAAAACCTAGGTCACGTTATGGCTCGGGTTTACCAAGCCGAAACGCGTGCTCATGTTATGGTTTTCTATGTGTTTTTCCACATTATCCCTCCCAAATGGACATATTCTGCATTGGAAACAGAACGTGAGCGCGCTTATAATGCGAAAAGTGCGTTATAACACATTCACGTTTCATCTTGTTGGGGTTTGGAATACCTAATCCAAAGGCTTGGATTTCCAAACTAGAGGTTTGGACTATGTATTGCGTGATTAAAACCGTGTTTGACAGAAAAACATCAAAATTTCACATGTGCACCCCAATATCTCGTGCATTAAAACATAATATTCAAAAATAAATTATACTACAATGTCAAGCTTGTTTTTACCTTGATGACGATATAATTCTTTCTAAAATCTGATTAGTTTAAGGCTTTCATCCATAATTTCTTTTACTAGTGCTTTGTTTTCTTACAAAACCTATGCATACGTTTTGGTGCACAATTTACGATTTTTTCATCCAAATTAAAAAAATGTGGTTTTTTCTAAACTCCATTCTACACGCACTCAAAAAAAACTAAAAATGAATTTTTTTCTCAAAGTTATGGGGGTGCACACACAAATATTTCATTTTCGAGATATGTGCACTTTGAAAATTAATAAAAAAATTATATATTCATCCAAAAACTATGAAAATTTGGTGGGACCTCATACATGGTCTTAGCTAACTTTCTACCAAAGAGATTTGAAAAAATACACAAATCAAAAAATTAATAATTTAGAAACTAGATTTCGAGCTCTACGGTACTTATTCTTATCACTTTGTCAAATTTTGAGCATAGGCATGCCAAATTATTCAATGAAGTTTAGGTTTCGTTGATTTCAATAAAAGGTGTCCCTTTTCAACCCCCTTTGGGCCCCCATCTTTGTGCACTTATATATATTATCTCACCAAGGGCAATTCATATTCATTTTTAACAACATGAGAATTCCTAATTAAGTTGTAAGGACTTCAGGTATGACGTTATTCCTAAATGAAAATCTCATTTACTCTTATACTCTTTTCACTTATGTCATACTTTGGTCTCACTTTGGTCCCACTATTAGCATTGTTTAGAACAATTGTAAATCAAATAACACATAATTTACACTAATGGATTCGATACTACAAGGAGTGTAACCTAACACAAGACAACTCATTTCATTTCTCTTAGACACTCAAGTATTAAATGCATATTACAAGCGAGACATCTAATACAACTTTCATGCATTTTAAATACCTTCCAAGGAACTATTTCAATCGTTGGGTAAAAATGCATCATAGTTTCTTTAAACAATAACCTTAAGAGAGGTCCCATAATCTATTAACTTCAAAAGCATTCCAGGGTGGACACTACACCCTACTACAAGACGATAAAAGAGAGTTCTAATATCTTTAACTCACAAAACCTTTGAGCAACACAAGGTAATCCGCTACTACACACTAAGGGAATAATTTTATCTAAGAAGGAAAAAAGGGGTTCAAAACAAGAGTTTATCAGGTACTTGGACATGTAGACTCCACTCATGTCACTTAAATCTCACCATGAGATCAATCATAAGAATATCACCAACTACCTTTTCTTTGTTTCGACCACTCGCTAGGTTTTCAAGGACAATTACTCGCATGGGTTTACAAGACCAAGTTTTTCAGTTTCCCCATTTCTCTCAAGCCAACATCTTCCAAAAATAGTTTCGTTCGCTAAGAGTTTGTTACAATTTCCACCTGTAAGTTAACCTCTTAATCATCCGAGGTTTAGTTTAATTCCAATTCCACTCAAGGATCTACGCCCAACTATAGATTAGTTTAAGGTGAGAAAACATATTTATATTATCAAACCTTCATAAAATAAACAGTGTTATGTTGTTACTGCCAAGGTAACACATTTATTTGTGAGGAACTAAAGAGATCATTAACAAGAGTTTAATGCCTATGAAAACTAGTTCAATAACTCCACTTTTGTCATCTAGATTCCATGAAGAGTTCATTCAATGATGAAGTTAATCCTAGATCTAACTTCATAAGGATCTTGGTGGTCCACTAGGATACCAGAGAAGTGTTAGTTCTACTTACCCCATATATGGTAAGGTCACACCACATAGTCGTTGCTTGAACAAGGAATCTTAAGTTATAGAAATGATTCTTTTGAAGACTTTTCTTAGGAGTAGTACAAGAAGTCTAGACGTGAGGATCAAATTATTTCTTATGACATTAGTGTTTTGTAACTTGGATGTGACTAGATTGAGAGGGAGGGTACAATAGAGGTTAAATACTAACTTCATTTATATGGTTTAATAATAACAAGTTACTACCATACATTTTGAGTTTATGTATGAACCACAATAACTATCCAGAAAATGATTGCTTCAATCATCTAAATAGTAAAAAGCACATTTAAAACCAAATGAACGTAGCACTTATGAAGTAAACAAGGCGCTTTTACCCATTTACATTGTCAATTATATTCCCCATTTATCTAGCTAACATAATTGGTCCTACATTCCTAGGGGAGTATGTTGGGCCAAGTATGGGCTATGCTGAGGACACAAGTAAAATTTTCTGCACCCGTTTCCAGAGCACAATGGGCCTTAAGGGGTTATATGGATGGGAGTTGATGGACCCAGACATGGCCACTATGCACGCAAGGAAACATTTTTCCGGTCCATGCAAACTCACATGGACGAGCCTGATTTTGATGTATGTGAGGAGTCATGTGTGTCCCGAAGAATGAAGAAGGCACTGCAGAGCAGGCACATGACTATAAAGCCCACTCTCATGTCTGATGAGCAGGTAAGAAATGCCTTGGTTAAGGTATCTACAAAAGTGGCATGGAGGAACATAGATAAGGTTGCCACTATTAGAGCGCTACGAGAAGATAACAAGGCAAAGGTCAGTAGAAATAGCATGTCTAAAAGGGGAGAAGGACTTAGAGAAGAAAAAGAATGAAGCCTTCATCAGCATGGTAGAGGAAATTGGTGATTATGTCCTGAAAGCAAGACTGCACTTAGAGTCTAAGGTACCTGAGAATTTTCCTTCAGTTATGCATTATGTGCATACATTAGTTGATTTGGTTCTTCAAGATGGACCATCTACATGCCAGTGCCAAAGGACCTCGAATAGAAGTAGAGAGAGTAAGGGCCTCCGTGATTAGAAATATTTCATCATACGAGGCATTGCTCCAAAATTTATAGGATGAGCTAAACAAAGAGGAACAAGCTTTCAACATTAACACACTCCAGATGATTATCGAATCAAAACTATATTTAAAGATAATGAAGTTATTAAATAAATGAAGGATGATACTTTAGGAGTGCAAAGAGATTGGCATTAGTAAAGAAAAAGTGTGAAGCCCTTGCAGCAACACAACATCCGCATAAAGAGAGGTTGGATGAGCTTGGAAAGCTCATAGCACAAAAGATGGATCTTCTGGAGGGAAGGATGTCTGCTATGGCTAACGTTGTCATAGTATTGTAGAATGAAAAGGAAGAGATGACCCAAGACGAGTTGGAGTCCATCGGTGCAGACATTCTAGAAAAGAACATAAATGCGTTGGATGATTAGCAATCCTTGGAGGTTGAGATTAAGGAAGAATATCCAGAGTTGATCATGTCGGTTGAAGCAGAGGGTGTCAGAATAGAAGTCCATTCTTTGTAAAGTAATTCTTTACATTCTTTCATTCTTATTATTTATTCTTTGGGAACATCAAGAGGAACCCCATTTTTGGGATGACAATGTAGTTTAGTGTGGGGTAATGTTGAGCAGATAAAATATGGCACTAAGGAGAGGGCACACAGAAGATTCATGTGTGCAGTAGCAAGGCATATTTGAAGGCGTGAAAGGATAGGGAAGGAAACATGCGCAAAAGACAGATTGATTTGGGACTTAGCCATTTTCATGGTTACAAGCTATTTTTTTGGAGATAGCGTATAAAGCACACAATGGGATGGAGACTGCACGACACACACAAATGCTATTTTGGGAAGAGAATCTACTAAGCACCATGCCTAATTTAGAGTTAATAATAGAATTACTACTAATAAAGCAGATATATTATTAGCACACTTGCATTTGTGCATGTTATCAGAAGAGATATATCACAAATGAGAACTTCAAGTAAATGTTACACTAATGTATCCATTCAAACAAGAAGCACATTGACAAAAGATAGATTTGAACCATGAGGGAAAGAGGATGTATAATGATTATACTCATTCATATGAAACACACTAAACATAACAAAAAGAGATATGTATGAGCCGTGAACCACATATATTCATATTTAAACATGTCCAAGTAATCACATTACATCTATCAAGGTCATTATAGACCAAAATGATAGTGCAGATTAGAACCATGTAGCAAGACTGGACTTACGTCCCTTACAATGCAAAAGAAAAACATGTACCCATCCCTTGATACATCATTCTTCCTACAAATCTCCTAGCCCAACCCATAAATCTCTCCATGTATTTTCTAAAGCTTCACCTCTCATCTGCTCTCTCTAATCTCTCTCTCTTTTCCTTTTACCAGTGCTTGTATTTATAGCCTTTCTCAACACCTTCAAGCCTTCATGGGAGTTGCAGATCCATTTCCAAGTGTCCAAGGTGGTCCTCCATGGGAGCATGCTTCTTTAGGCTCGAGCTCTCCACTCTTTGCAATGATGGCCTTCTAGAATCTTCCATCGCAAGGTATATTCCTTCCTAGGCCACCCTTGTTCAAGTTGGCACCTTATCCACTCTGCATGCATGCATGGGTCATGCTTTTCTCATGTTCTATCTGATATGCCAAATATGGCTAAGTCCCAAAACCTTTTTTCGCCTGCGCGCTGCACCACTTGGGTTCTACCAAAACCCTCCTAAAACCCTATCCTACGTGCTTTCTCCTTCCTTGGGCGCTCTTCTTTAAATAGGCCTTGTGTGCCCCACACTTTTTGTACTTAGTCAATACTTTAGGGGCCCAACATCACCCCACACTACTATGCCTATTCTCTACCCTCGAGAACACCTTCTCAAAGAATAAAGAATGACCATCCTTGAATAGTTTGGAGAAAGAATAAAGGAATGAATAATTTTGGGGAAGAATGAAAGAATGGGGAACTATGATTATTTTTACAAGAGGAGAGGGAAATCTTTCATCAAGTCTACCTCCAAATTATTCCAGGTATTGACTTCTCTCTATGATTGTTGACAAAGGTCACCGACTAGGGCACTCACCTCTTCAAAGCTTAGCCCTTCTCCTTGGGTATTCATCGTCTCCATGATTCCCTCCAATTGTTTTCCCAAATCCTCGAGCACGTCCATCCTTCAAGTGATCTGAGGATACAACTCTTTCAGCCAGTTTTTGATTGAGCCTCGTAAGGTCTTAATAGCCTATGATTTCTTCTCAACCTCGGCTAGAATTTTTTCACGTTCCACCCTATTCCCTTGTTCTTCTCCTAGAACTCCTTGAGCTCTGCTTCATGGGTGGTGACCAGAATGCTCGCCACTCTATCTCTATCAGTGCAGTTGTCATAAGCGGCCTCAATGACTTGGGTGCGATAGCTTTCACATCCACGAGGAATTTCTTGTACTGGGCCATAATGGCCACAACCTTCATCTTGTCCTCCTTTTTTTGGCGCGCCAACACTTCTTCCACAAACTCTAATGCCAAGTGGTTTCCTCTCCATGGTGAGAATGTGAGTTAAGTCTTCTAGGCATTGTAGGCTTGATTCATATTTCTATGTGGGTGGTGTTAAGTCTGGATGCTTTAAGATAATGGCACTTGTGATCATCTCCACCTTCTTGGAGACTTTGTGTACCCTTGCCTTCTCTTCCTTTAATTCACACCTTAGCTGAGCGCTAACTAGTTCCTCATGTTTTAACTCCTTAGTCCTTTCCAAGAGCTCTTCTTCCTTCTTCTCCAACTCTGCCTCTAGAAACTTCACTCTGTCATTCCTCCCAAAGAGTCTGGCTTCAACCTCAACTCGAGACTTTGTTCAGCGCATGTTGCAAATTTGTTCATGGACAACTATTGAGTGTTCACCAAGGGGTTGGTCCCTTTTGATTCTGGCACTTACATCAATGCTCCTTGGCTCACTTCAAACTCAAGCTTCATGAGGTGGGACTCAAATGCCCATGAAATAATTTTCCTCATCCGAGGGTATGCACCTTCCGCATCAAATGATGCCATAGCTAGGAGTTTCTCCGTCGAAATAGTGCTTTGGAAGCACGTGTGCAACAACACCTTGTTTGGATCATCAACATAATCCATCTTCTACCTTTGGATCTCTGTGTGCCTTCCTCCTGTGCGCATGCCTTTGGGAAGCTCACCATCAAACTGGGGCCTCCTACTGCATTTTCGTGATCTTTTCCGACACTTTCTTCTTCATCCTCCTTCAACACTATCTCGCGCTTCGCTCCAACTCTTGTTCTACCAAGGTTTCAATTATATTTTTCGACTTCCTTTTCTACGACCTCATTTATCTGCTCCTTTGTGAGGCTTGGGGTCCTTTGATTCCTTATACTTACTTCCTCGCTCCCTCCTTTGTCTTGAGCATGCCTTCCTCCTCCTGGCTACCCTTCCTCCGAACAAAGAGGTAGTCATTCTTCTCTTCCTCTCCCTCTTCCTCTAAATCATGCACCTCAAAATTGTTGGGCCTTGAGCTCCCTCAGGTTCATCATCTTCATCATCATCCCTTTCACCTCTATAGGCCTCCAAGCTCTCTCGTATCCTCCGAATCAACTTTCTCCATCACCTTTTGTTTCTTCCTAACTGGGGACTCCAATATGGGAGATGTTGCTCTCTCTTCTTCCTTGTCTAGTGACTTCTCCTTTGTGATAGGTTTTTCCTATTTCGCTCGCATCTTTCTCTCGACGGGACTTCTTCCTATGTGTAAGTGCTAGGCTTACCACTTGTCTCTGGAGCGCCCATTGTTGGTACTTTGGACACTTGGTGCCTTTTTCCCTTGCACCTCTTCTCTTTCTCTCTTCGTCACTCAAGATTCCTTCTTCCCATAGGGTCTTTAGGAATGGAGACATCACATTCTAGGTATGTGCCCTTTTCAAACTTTGGCCTTATGCGCAGATACACCCTTTCCCATGGTCCTTCTGCAATTGGTAAAGTCAAGGAATTTTTCATTTGGACCTCGTGGGAGACATACTTCTCCATGTATGTGCACTTCTTGGGGTAGATGAGTTGTCTACGTAGCTCTCTGTGGTCTTGATCTACTTCACTAAGGTTGAACCTTAGTCTCTTGGCCTCTTTAAACCTATTCACCCCTACTTGAAAATATTACATGGTGAAGGAGAAGGGGAGTTTGCACCAAGGGCTCATAGTTTCATCTACCAATTTGAATATGCCAATGCAGAAGTGTTGGTATACTGCAAACTTTACTTCTTCATCCAAGAGCGCTGGTAGTTGCTCTGGAATTCTCCACTCCACCCCAAACGCATCCCGCATGTGCTTGTACCACTTCTCTAGATGTGCCTTGTGAGTGGCCGTCATCATGCTGTCACAAGTATATTTTGTGAACCTTTTAGTGGGTGATGGGTCTTCCCCGAATATTCCCAAATAGACTTATCTCGGTCCATCGGGCACTCCGATTTTTGAGAAGACAATAGTGAGGAGGATGTTTCCAAATAATATTTTTTCACCCCTCTCAGTGTGCACTTTACTTATGATTTCATCCACGATGAAAGTGGAAAATTATAGATGGTCCCCTCAGCTATTTTCTAGCATACATTAAGCCATGCCTTGTTCACCTGTGTCCATCTCTCCTGATCATTAAGCTTTCGTAACCAGGTGTGCGCTCATCCTCATCATGGGGTCTGGGATCTCAAGTGATGTCAAAGTATCATGACCCTTTCTTATAGGCGTACGTGGCTATTATCTCCTTGATGGCCTCTTTTTCATCTCAAGTCATCATCTAGACTCTCTCCCTCATAGGTAAGGCCTGTGAACTTTGAAATTAACTAGGGAGTTATGCGCATCTTGCGTCTATGAAATAGAAATGATCCTGTGCATGCATGTGACATCAGCCACTAGTAGAGGCACTCAAGCTTTCTAAAGTATGGCAGTTCATAAAGTTACAACAACCTTACCTTCTCCATCTTAACCTTTACCTCATCATTGTAAATGGGCATGCCTTCTTAGCATTCTCTTGTTGGTTGGGTGCACCAACTCCAAGGCCATCTCC
The DNA here is from genome assembly GCA_018340775.1 of Taxus wallichiana var. yunnanensis. Lineage (NCBI taxonomy): Eukaryota > Viridiplantae > Streptophyta > Pinopsida > Cupressales > Taxaceae > Taxus > Taxus wallichiana. Next base: position 917,898,553 of record CM031239.1, on the reverse strand, counting down.
TTCTTTGTTGTAGTTGTGCGATGGTTATAATCACTCACCATCATCTTCCTTAGGTGTGATTCCCATTCTTTTCCCAACAACACCCCATCTAGGTACTGCATCTCTACATACCATTCTTCATTTGTGCTCTCAACGTTGTTGTTTGTTTTCCCTTGCCCTTTTGTTTCTTCTTCTTTGGTGAGATGGTTGGTTTTAGGTGCCATCTTTTTTACTGGTTTTAGTACTTAGAACTTCTCCTCTTGCTCTACTTTACCACTCTATCCAGCCCCAAGCTTGATCTTCATGGAAAAATCCTTCTAACTTTGTGCCCTAGTCGCCAAACCCTAACTAGAAAAACCCTTCCACAAGACGATGCTTGCTTACTTAACTTCTCCACGCCCGTGTACTCCTTTCCTACTGGTTTGCAAATTTACCCTAGCTATGCACTTTAGATCTCTCAAATGCTTCCTTCATCGCAAAGATCTTGCTTTGGATGCCCTAGTTTGCAAGAGCTTTCTTCCCTTCATAATCACAATGCAAATAATGAAGTGCTCAACCTCTTATTTATAGTTTTTCCTTTTCCTAGCATTAAATGCTCTCTCACCTACCATCGTACTTGACCTTAAATGCAGATTTTTCCACTAAGCCGGTCTTAAGCACCTTTTCCCACATGCCACATCTTGTGTGAAAACCCCTTTATAACCTTCTAGCGTGCAAAAATCCAACCCGACTGAAGACTCTTATGCACACGTTCATAGCGTTGAAGGCACTTCTTCCGTCCTTTTCCCTATTTTTCCCTCGCCTACCTCATGTTGTTCCTATACTCTTCCTTTTTCCTATACATGGTTTCTTCAAGGATTTCTTGACACCAACCATTCACGTCCATCTCTTCTCTACACGCCTATTAACCTTACACGCCTTTAGTCCTTTAACCGGGCCATTCACCACAACTTCTACTGCCAACGCACACTTGTATTATAGGCCTATACTTCCTTTCACTCCATCCCACACTAAACCGATGCATGGTCCTCTGCACATACACAACCTCCCAAATGTAATGTGGTTACTGGTGCACACACATAGTGTAAAACAAAACAATAGAAAGGAATGAACAACGAGAAAGGGAAACACAAGAAAAGAAAATGCATTAAAGGAAAGTCTATTCTAACTGGCAACATTGCCTTATTTACAAACACCAAGAAGACTTATTTATAGTAGGGCTTTAGCCTACTCCCATTAAAGTGTCCTGGTAATCTCGTCCCATCCAACACTTGCAACTGGCATGCGCCTGAATCAAGGATGTACGAGATGATGTAAGGGCCCAACCAATGGACTTTTAGCTTCCCAGGATGGCACAGAAACTTGGAATCATATAGCAAAACCATCTGCCCAACCTCAAACTTCTTGTTCTTGATGTGATGATCATGCCATGCCTTTTGTTTTGCTTTTTTCAGTCTTCTGGCTCCACCTAGCGAGTGACCATCTTTCATCCAACTGCATTAATTTGTCAATCCTTTCTTCCAAGTGCTTGCTCATGGCTAATCCTCTGCGCATGCACGTTATACCCATGAAGGTAACATGAATTCAAATGGTAGGAAACCCTCGCACCAAACACCAATTGAAATGGTGTGGCCTTATTTAACCTCTTGTAGGTTGTCTGTATGCCCTAAAGAATGGTTGATACTTTTTCATCCCAATATTTTCTACCAACATCACAAATCTTAGTCAATGTGTGACTAAGTATTTTGTTAAATGCCTCAGTAGTTCCATTTGCTTGAGGGTGATAGGGGTAGTCTTGTGATGGGCCACCATAAATTATGATAACAAAATCCTGACTATCTCATTGAGAAAGTGTGTACCTCTATCACTTGTCAAACTCAATGGGCATCCATACCTGTTGATTATATTTTCCCATAAAAATCTAGTAGTTGTAGTCGTTGTACAATCCTTTGTAGGTGTTGCCTCTACCCACCGTGTCAAATAATCAGTGCAAGTGATGATATACCATGAACCTATCCCTTCGCACATTTGTGAGATTGGTCCTACAAAGTTGATAGCCCATTTCTCAAATGGTTCTACGTTGGCTATTGGTCATAAGGGCATTTCATCCCTCTTTTCAGGTTTTCCAAGGCATTAGAAATGGTCACTGAGCCTTGCAAAACTCAATACAATCTTGGTAAATGGTTTCCCATAAAAACCCTACTGAGAAGAATCTTCCACGTGGTTGCATTTCCCATAAAGTGTCCTCTATGATCCCACCATGCGCTTCTTCCATAATTGCAATGTGCTCATGTTCTAGCACACACATCGGCAGTAACCTCATCACGACCCAATTTGTATAGATCTCCACTAATCAACATGTAAGGCATGGCGCATATGGCCAATTATTTCCTCTCCAAGGCCTTCATTCCTTCTGGCGCCACACTGTCTTAAGAAATACTACAATGTCCTCCAAATCCGAGGGTGTGCGCCGCAACCTAAATAGTTGTGTGTCTGGCATAGTCTCCTCAATGCTCTGTGTGTCCTCCCCTGATTCAATCCTAGACAGATGATCGGGTCCATAATTACTCTTTTCTAGCTTCACAACCACTATGAACTCAAATTCTAGAAATAGTAGGACCCATCAACATATGTGCCCTTAAGAATTGGGCTTATTACTAAGTATTTTAATGTCATGTGGTCCATGAATATAAAGAATACAAATCATTGATCAGATTCTTTGCGCTCAAGTAGTGGTGTAATTTTGTTTTGTGGATGTTAACTTTCTACTTGCAAAGTACAAGGGATGGTCAACAATTCCTTCACCAAGTTGTGTCAATACTGCTCTAATGGTTGTATGAGAGGCATCCACATTAACATGAAAAGGTTTATCCCAAATAGGGAAATAGAGAATGAGTGTTGTGACAAGCATATCCTTCAAAGTGTCAAATGCCCTCTACTACACCTCTCCCCAATGAAAGGCACTCTTGTGTCTAAGTAATTCCTCCGAGGGTGCGGTGATCTTGGCATATCCCTTGATGAACTTCCTATAATAGTAACCCGCATTCCCAAGGAATCTGTGCACGACGCTTTGGCTAGTAGGCTCCCCTAAACCCACGATGGTTGCAACCTTGGCGGGATCTACTAGTAAGCCCTCCTTACATATGATATGTCCCAATAAGGTTCTAAATGGGGCAAGTAAGACACACTTCGATGTTGAGGGATATCCTCAACTGCCGACACCTTTCAAAATTTTAGTCTTAAGTTATCACAATGGTCCTTGACTAGACCATACATAGTCCAATCATCCAAATAGACTTGAATAAATTTGTGGATAAAGTCCTGAAATGCTTGTACCACAATGCGTGAGAACACAAGCAAGCACATTCTTCAACCCAAAGGGCATGACCGTATAGGAAAAACTTCCCCATTCATGGTGAAAGTTGTCTTTCTCTAGTCTTCTTTTGCAATCCACACCTAGTGGTACCCTGAGAACCCATCAATGAAGGATTAGACTTCGTGCTTGACCACTCCCTCTAATATTTCTTCAGTGAAGGGGGTTGGAAAAGGATCAATGACACAAATTGCATTCAACTCCCTATAGTCTACACAAATCCTTATCCTTCCATCCTTTTTTATACTAATGACCATTGGACTTACCCACTCTGACTCTTCAACAACTTCAATGATGCCCGACACTATCATCTTATCTATTTCTTCCTTGACCTTCACGTGTAAGTTAGGATTCATTCGGTATGGTCTCTTCCAAACTATGCGCACACCCTCCTTTAACTTGATCCTCATTTCCCCCAAGGAATGGTGAATGCCTTTGAGTTCATGATACCCGCGAGGGAATAAATCCTGGAACTCACATAATAGATCAATGATCTTAGAGACCTCCTTCTCCGACCAATAATCCCTGATGATGGCCTCCTTAGGTTCCTCTTTTGTACCAATGTTAACCTTTTTTGTCTTTAATGGTTCATGGTAGGTGTGCACCCATTCATCAACACTATCTATCACTTCATGCATCCCTACAGAATGGTTAACATCCAAGCTTTCCACTTCCTCCCCATCAATTACATACACCATCTTTCCTTTTTTTTTTTCTATGCATGCTTCCTCAAACTGCATCTCCTCCGACTTGTCCTCATCGAAATGTGCCTCTAAACTGGGATCACCTAGAAAATATAGTAGCCTGTCTTCCACCATAGCACTATCCCCCATCGTAAGGTGTTTGATCACTTGCAATGCCTTATCCATTAATGGCTTTATGCTCCAATATTCAAAATCTTGGATGAGATCAGTTGTTGTCGCTCCTGCCAATTTCCTATCTGGGGGCATGTTTCGAATGGATATACCATGCACGTGCACAACCTTGTAGTGTGGAATACAACTTATGTACCCATAATGATGGTGGCAAGGCTTTTGCACCTCCTATCCAGGCCTTCTCACATGCTTGGATATGAAATGAAGTGGTCTCTTTACCATGGTAGTCTTGAATGACCGTAGGCATGTTGCTCCTAGAAAACCTTATAGAGAACACGATTCTTACCTTGCTCTAATCCAGGAGGCTCTCTCAATGTGTAGCCCACCAACGCACTACAGTCCTGAGTAGGCTTTAACTGAGCATCCCTATTATTTCATCTTCATTTTTCCATTGAGCTTCCATGACCCGTAAGAAAATTTTAGGTATGCCCCTCGAGTAACTTTGTAACTTATTTCTCGCATAGGAGCTTAAGTGAGCGCGCCTTGGTCACTTTTGTTACGGATCCCCTTTGTCGCCCAATTAACTCATAGGTCATGTGCGGCCAATTTTCACACACCATGCTTGTGGTATCACTCATAAACTAGGCATCCTCAAATTGGATAACTCCTTCTGTAGGGTGAATTATCTCGGGTCTCTAATGGAGCGCACATAAATTCTATTAAGGACCTCTTCTCCCAAAGGTTCAGTGTAAGGCGCAGACTTCTCATCCGTAAGAGGGATGATCACCCATTCTTCCTTGTTCTCGAAACTAATCTATCCTTTGTTGAACCTCAGGTCAGCGTTGTTCTTATAGCACCATGGGCACCTAAGTAATGCTAGAAAAATTATTCCTCAGTAAGCACCAAGACTTCGAAGTCTCTAGTAAACTTGGCCCCCTGAATGGTAATCACTGCATCCTTTAATACTCCAATGGGCATTGCCTTAGTTTTTTTGCCATATACAAGCACATTTGAAGATGGCTACAATGTGGGCCTTCCCATTTGATGCCAAGCATCCAATGTAAGAAAATTGACTTCTACTCCCATGTCAATCAATATGTTGCTTAGAAGCCAACCATCCACAACTATGTTTAGTGTGATTTCCTTGTCATAGTCAAGGATATGGGGAGGGAGGTTTACATGCAACACCTGCCTTTCACACTCTACTTCAGCATGTGGCATCTTCTCCTCGTAGCCATTCTCCTAGCAAGGGAATAATATTCTCTTGCCTTAACATTTTGCATACTTCCTTGACCTCATCCATGTCCTTCTATGGAGCCTCAGTATTCATTTTTGCTCCTGTTTCCTAGGACTCGCTCCTTTAAACACTTTGGATTTCTCCCTACAAACTCTGAATGACATCCACTTTGTCTCTTGATACACTTATTTCTGGTGCAGGGTCCGAATACTTCCCATGCACCACTTCTTCTCTTGAGACAAGAATATTTTTCCTTGCTACTTCTTTGGCATGCGCAACCTCTGCTTGTGTTATCACCAAAACAGGTTCTAACCTTGACTCGCGCGCCACTCTAGGCATCCATTGTGTGTTTTTTGGTTTTAAGTTATTGTTCTAAGTTATAAGGTTGCAAGGGCATCAACCCCTAGTGTACATTAAATTTATTTTCACCAATAATCTCTACTTTACAAAGGATGGCCCAGGTCTAAGTTAAATGCTTAAATATTCTTACTTTATTTCTAAGGTCAAATAATTAACATTCAACTAGGAAGGTGCCATAATTTAATATACTTATTTAAATGTTTTTCTCCTCCTTAACTAACATTCACACCCTAAATAATTTACCTTATACTTAGTTACTTTAGTTCCAAAATATAAATAACTTAAATGTCCATTTCATTAATTTTCTAAAACATACTAGGAACTAAATTAATGACTTTGCACACCAAGGTATTTGAATGGCCACATTCACCCATCTACACATACATTTAAATTTATTTAAAACATCTATAAAATTCATTCCTACCAAACAATTGTAGGGTTGATCCTCAACCCTTGGATCAATTCAATTGAGACCACTAGATTCTAGGGTTCTAAACTAACCCTAAAAAGCCTTATGAATTCTTATTAAATCATTTTCTTTACCCTAGTCTCCTCATTTCGTCACTTTGTTTTTGTTTAATTTGCAGGTTGGAGAAATGGAAGCCATGGGAGTAAGGAAGGAAGAAAATATGGAGGAATTTAGAAAAACAAGCTTAGTTTAGTCTAGGTTGTAGATTTACCATTGTAATTTCTTTCATTCCAAGATTAAGGGGTTTCCACTCCAAATCTGGAGTTATTAAAAAATTATTTGTATTTTGAGCTCTCTATTTGGGGAAAACCCTACATCCAAAATATGTATGAGATTGAGTACTTTTAATTTACCATTTGAAGATTTACTTGCTTGAACAATGAAATTATACCTTCATTTGTTTGTTGGAGGTTTCCTCTTAATTTTTACAAGCTTAAATTTTTGTTTAGACCAAGTTAAAATTTACACAGCACGGATTTATGTTTTCCGTCATTAATGACAGATTTTCCGCCCAAAGCAAGGTGGCGGTCCTGGGATCGCCGCCTCCTAGGTGACGATTCACTAACGTCGCCTTTCCTAAGTCATGTTCAAACCACCGCTCTGCACAAGGTGGCGGTCATGTTCCTTAGAAACATAACCTTCAAATCTGATATTTTTCAAAAACAAAAGTCACTAGAGTGTTCTAAAAGTCATTCTGAACTTAATTTTATGTGCCTAAAGTTTCCATTTGCAAGATTTAATTCATCTATTCATTCCATAGTAAAATTACTCATTTTAAGCATTTCCTATTTCAATAACAACAACTACAAGATCATTTTCATTTTGTTCAACAACTTTCTTTTAAAACCAAAAGTAGAAAAGGAACTAAATCTACTTCTAATGTTGTTGTTTTTCCTTACTACAAAATGCATTATTTCAACATAATAGTTTCCTTAACATTTATTGCATCTTTCCATTTCCACTACAATCATCTGTTCAAATAGCCACTAACAAGCTTTGTTCCTCATTCAAGGTTCCCAAGCCATGCACTATTAGTATAATACAATTTCTATGTTCTTTTTTCGGGTAAGTGCATGAAATTGGGGGGCCAAAAAGTGGACAAGAATGTGAAAAAAGCCAAATGCGTACACGTTTTGTTAAAACACGCTCGCGTTTTAGTTTGTTTGGCTCGGGAATCACCAAAGCATAACACGTACGCGTTATGTTGACTATAAACAAAAAAAAAAGAGGCCCGAGCCTCTATCATTTTTCCTCCCTCAAACACGAGTTTCAGAGCTTGTTCGTGCCCTCGCGTTTTTCCATTCAGTTGGATCTCAAGCTCAAAGGATCATTTTTGGATCGCCGGGAAGATCTGAATCGATGATGGTGCCATGAGAAGAGGTAAGCACATTTATTTTCTCAAAATTGCATTGAAATATGATAATTATAGATTAAAATTTGAATTGAGTACATATTTTTTATTATTACAGTTAGAGGTCGAGGGAATCAACCACAACCAAACCCTATTATTCCTGACATCCCTCCCGACACTCCCACAATTGCTCAACATCCCTCGGGTAGTCAAGAAGATTTAGCAGCCCAAATAGTTGAAAACAAAATTGAAATTGAGGATTTAATCAAAACAATGAGGGATGCACAATCTATAAACCCCCACCGCACCTCTCTTGCAAACACATTGGAGGCATTACTTGTTCAAATTGACACGGAAATGGGGAAAATTGATCATTGGAAACTTACAGAGAGGGTTGTAGGGTTTATTATTCCAACAAATTGTCATATGTGGATGTAAAGAAAAAATAAATTTCAAAAGAACTCATATGCGCCTTATTCACGAACCCCACACTAATCTTACTGTTTTGTTGACATGTAAATGATTTCCCATCCATTGGTGCAATAATAATTTGATTAGAAATAATTTTTGGGACCGATGGTGGATGGTGTTTGATTTTCCACCTTGTAATAACAACGAGGTGCCACTATACTTTCTGAGGAAACTCTATTGCGATTTTATCCTCAACGAGATCCCAAATTATTTTGATTTTTGAGATTTCCAGGGCCGAGGAAAAGGATCTACACAGATGACAAGGTGCATAAATGCACCTATTCAAGAGGTAGATTCCCACATGTAAGCCCTCACCCTAAGATTGTCCCTCAAGTAGTGAAGGAGACAGTAGAGATTGATACACTCCACGTGCTTCAGGGGCTATCTATGACCCTTGTTCGACATACGAGGGAGATTTCTGAGCCAGATGCTCATGGAGGTACACAGAGTATTCCCTCAGGGAGTACTAGCATGAGGCCACATTTTTGCTTGTCATGTGGTAGCATATGTTTGGGGCCCGAGGAGGACGATACTTTCATGCATACTGATTTTGGTGCACCTGGTGCTAGGGATGAACACGATAATGTCACTATGTTAGATGTCCTTTTGAGTGAGACATTTGGATTACATTCATCGGCGTCACCTTCGCAGGTAAATTTTTATGTTTTGTTATGTGTGTTACAAAAATTTTGGAGTACTGATTTACTTATATATGTTAAATTTTTGAAATAATTGTATTTGTACATGTACATGCATTGATATTACAGCGCATGAGAGGCGCATCTTCATCCCGACCACAGGCGGCGAGCACCATGCATACACATACATTCATAGAGGTAATTTAGAATGTTAATTATGTAAAATTTTCACATATATGTGTGTGTGTGTGTGTGTATTAGTTTTGAATTCAAATATATGTATGTTCTTGTATGTCCATCTAACTCACGTGATATACATGTTTGATAAAGATGTTGACTTCACTAGACACCCCACCATCTCTGCGACAAGTAGATAAAGGTGTTTCCGTTGCGATTTCATCTGTGCAACAACTCACTGAGGTATTCAAACAACACGTAAATTTTGTTAAATTTCTCGTGTAATTCATATTATGTTAAATTACATGTTAGTAATGTCTTTCATTGTAGAATTATTAAATTATGTTAATAATGTCCTTCATTGTGTGTATGCAGGAGTTACCTGTGACAGGGCACAACCCTATTCATTTGATTCACAAGTGTGGCGGGGTAAAAACAATAGTTCTATATTGATAAAATTAGTTAAAATATTGTCATTATGTAGATACATGTACTTAGCTCTATTTTTGCTAATTCTGATGTTAGATTTTCTGATCTTATGTGTATGTAGGGAACTTCAACCCCCTCCATTTTGACTTTGAGGGCACGGACTCCTCCATCTCGTCGTCTTCGTACCCCCGTTCATACTGCAGAGCTCCCGATGACTCATCTGAGCGTGAGATGCAAATTCGGCGTGATCGACAACTTGCGGTAAGTTTGTGTATTTATGTAAATACTTTCATTCTAGCATGGTCTTAAATACATGTTGAAAACATATATAAATTAAGTTTTGACAAAAAAACATTGTTTGCATTTATAGGCTCATCTACAGGTGAGTATTCAGCGGAAGAGGACTCGAAGCATGGGCTCGGACGATCCAAAGTCATCTCATGGATCTCCATCTTCACCTAAGGGAGGGCCTTCTTCGAGAAAGGCCAAGAGAGGGATAGATTTTGATGAGTAGGAAATATATATGTCTTACATGACATTGTTTTTGTATGCCTATGTGCATGGCATTGTATGTAAGCCTATATGGCATTTGAACTTGATGGTATATGACCTATTTGGGCATTTTTGTATTTATTATGCACATTAAAATACTATTTGGAACTTGATAATTTTGTATGAGACCTTACATTTCTGAGATTATTTTTGCATGAATCTAATATGATGTGCACTTGACAATATTTAAGACATTATGGATTATTTTTTCATTTATTGGTGATGTACATGTACTAGCATTTTCAATGTATAATATGCATCAAACTTTGGAAATTAATATTTATATAATGTATGTATATAAAGAGTTACCTAAATCGAGTAATTATTCATTCAATTTATCAATGTGTATATGTGTATTTACCTTACTTGCGCTTCTTCTTGCTCATGGTCTCTTTGTACTAGTTCTATCTTATCATGCACTTACTACATTCTTCTATGCTTCGTAGTCTTCTCCCTATTAAAACACCCGATAGTCGTCACAATTTGATGCCTTTCATTTGTTGATATTTTGAGAATGTCTCTCCATATACATTACTCCAATGCTTGAGAATGTCTCAGATGCAATGACATTCTGATTCAGACACTCAATGATTCTTGATTGTCTAATCCTGTCCAATTCGTGTTACTACCTTTAAATATGTAGGCATTTCAAGTTATTTGGAAATCACATCACACCCTTCACTAGGCTTGATGACTACCCATATCCTTTTTAAGGCGCTTTTGAAAGCATCCATGGGTTTATCATAACATAAATTATCAATGAATGGAAGGTCACTAAGCCGTAGGCCAGCTGACTCCCATCCAGAACTAAACAAGAAAGATTTACTAGGTGATTGATAACTCCCATGTGTTCTTAGACATACCCCTATCAAATTCATTCTTAAGCCAATCTATTCATTCAGGGCTCTTAAGCAACTACGCCCGGATGGGGTAGCCCTACACGACTCGACTCAGATCGCACTATTTCTTTCTTGCGTTTACAAACAATAGGACAACGAGAGAACCAGATGGAGATGGAGAAAACTTGAGAGGATTTCATAGAGGGCCCCCATCATGGAGCTCTCGGATCTGACGAGACGTCTCTAGGTGCCACAGAGTTTGAGAAATCACATGTCGAAGATATGGCGTGTTTGGGCCTCAGGGCTCTTAAGCGACTACGCCCGGATGGGTAGCCCGAAAGCATGAGGAGCGTAGGGAACAAAAACAAATCCTCCACTAGCATTCACTAGGCCACCCTGATGTGTTGGCGTAGTTGGTTTGGTCCCATGAACTTCCGTTTGCAAACTACAACATCTGGCAGCCCTACATTGACTCAGACTGCACTATTTCTCGCGTTTACAAACAATAGGACAATGAGAGAACCGGATGGAGAGATGGAGAAAACTGCGAGAGGATTTTGTAGAGGGCCCCAACATGGAGCTCTGGATCTAACGAGACGTCTCTAGGTGCCACGAGTTTGAGAAATCACCCGTCGAAGATATGGCGTGTTTGGGCCTCAGGGCTCTTAAGCGACTATGCCCGGACGAGGTAGCCCAAAAGCACGGGAGCGTAGGGAACCAAAACAAAGCCTCCACTAGCATTCACAGGCCATTTGGATGTGTTGGCATAGTTAGTTGGTCCCATGAGCTTCGTTTGCAAACTACAGCCTCTTGCAGCCCTACACTGACTCAGACTACACTATTTCTTACGTTTACAAACAATAGGACAGTGAGAGAACCGGATGGAGAGGAGAAAAACCATGAGAGGATTTTTGTAGAGGTCCCCAACATGGAGCTCTCGTATCGACAGAGACGTCTCTAGGTGCCACGGAGTCTGAGAAATCACCATGTCAAAGATATGGTGTGTTTGGGCCTTAGGGCTCTTAAGCGACTACGGCCTGGACGGGGTAGCCCGAAAGCACGGGGAGCGTAGGGAACAAAAATGAAGCCTCCACTAGCATTCACTAGGCCCCCGATGTTGGCGTAGTTGGTTTGGTCCCATGAGCTTCCGTTTGCAAACTACTGACCTTTCGCCTACTCTACACCTGACTGACTGCACTATTTCTCACGTTTGGAAATAATAGGAAAACGAGAGAACCGGATGGAGAAGGAGAAAAATATGAGATCCTTTCATAGAGGGCCCTAACATGGAGGTCTCGGATCTGACGAGACGTCTCTAGGTGCCACGAGTTTGAGAAATCACCTGTCGAAGATATGGCGTGTTTGGGCCTCAGGGCTCTTAAGCGACTACGCCCGGACGGGGTAGCCCGAAAGCACATGGAGCAGCGTAGGGAACAAAAAAATGAAGCCTCCACTAGCATTCACCAAGCCACCCCGACATGTTGGCATAGTTGGTTCAGTCCCACGAGCTTCCGTTTGCAAACTACAACATCTCCGGCAGTCCCTACACTGACTCAGACTGCACTATTTCTCGTGTTTGCAAACAATAGGACAACGAGAGAATTGGATGGAGATGGAGAAAACCATGAGAGGATTTTGTAGAGGGCCCCGACATGAGCTCTTGGATCTAATGAGATCTCTAGGTGCCATGGAGTCCGAGAAATCACATGTCGAAGATATGGCGTGTTTGGGCCTCAGGGCTCTTAAGCATGTGATCTTCGACGGGTGATTTCTCAGACTCCGTGGCACCTAGAGATGTCTCATCAAATCTGAGAGCTTACTTTAGGGCCCTCTAGAGAAAGCCTCCTCGTGGTTTTCTCCGTCTCCATTCGGTTCTCTCGCTGTCCTATTGTTTGTAAATGCAAAAAGAAATAGAATGCGATGGAAAGAGTCAGCCGAAAATCAGAGGCTGCTGAGAGATTTTTGCAAACGGAAACTCATACGACTAAACCAACTACGCAACATATCGGGTGGCTTGGTGAACACTATCGAGGCTTCATTTTGATTCCTATGCCTCCCGTGCTTTTTGGCTACCTCTGTCCGGCGTAGTCGCTTAAGAGCCCCGAGGCCCAAACACGCCATATCTTCGACGGTGATTTCTGACTCGTGTTTGGCACCTAGAAAGAAATCTCATCAGATACGAGACCTCCATGTTAGGACCCTCTATGAAAGGCTCTCATGATTTTCTTTTCTCCATCTGGTTCTCTCGTTGTCCTATTGTTTCCAAATGCGAGATATGAGAGAGTCGAGAGGAGAGTAGGTCGCCAAAGGCTGTAGTTTGCAAACGGAAGCTCGTGGGACCGAACCAACTACGCCAACACATCGGGGTTTCTAGTGAATGCTAGTGGCTTTTTTTTGGTTCCCTACACTCCTGTGAGACACTGACACTCGGCTACCTTGTCCAGCGTAGTCACTTAAGAGCCTTGAGGCCCAAACACGCCATATCTTCGACAAGTGATTTCTCAAACTCCGTGGTACCTAGAGATGTCTCGTCAGATCCGAGACCTCCATGTCGGGGCCCTCTACGAAATCCTCTCACATTTTTCTCCATCTCCATTTGGTTCTCTTGTTGTCCTATTGTTTGTAAACGTAAGAAATAGTGCAGTCTGAGTCAGTGTAGGGCTACCAGATGTTGTAGTTTGCAAACGAAAGCTCGTGGGACCAAACCAACTATGCCAAACACATCGGGGTGGCCTAGTGAATGCTAGTGGAGGCTTTGTTTTGGTTCCCTACACTCCTCGTGCTTTTAGGCTACCCCCGTCACGGGAAGTAGCGTAGTCGCTTAAGAGCCCTGAGGCCCAAACATGCCATATCTTCGACATGTGATTTCTTGCACTCCGTGGCACCTAAAGACATCTTGTCAAAACCAAGACCTCTATGTTGGGTCCCTCATGAAAGGCTCTCACAGTTTTCTCCATCTCCATCCGGTTCTCTCGCTGTGTTATTTTTTGCAAATGCGAGAAATAGTGCGATCTAAGTCAGAGGGTAAGGATCATTTGTAGTTTGCAAATGGAAGTTTGTGAGACCGAACCAACTACGAAAACATGTCAGGGTGGCCTAGTGAATGCTAGGGGAGACTTCATTTTGTTCCCTATGCTCTCCGTGCTTTCGAGCTACCTTGTCCGGGCGTAGTCGCTTAAGAGCCCTGAGGCCCAAACAAGCCATATCTTCGACGGGTGATTTCTCAAACTCCGTGGCACCTAAAGATGTCTCTTCAGATCTGAGACCTCCATGTTGGGGCCCTCTATGAAATACTCTCATGGTTTTCTCGATCTCCATCCGGTTCTCTCGCTTATCTTATTGTTTACTAACGAGAGAAATAGTGCTGAAAGCCTACGAAAGTTAGTGTAGGGCCGCTAGAGGTTGTAGTTATCAAATGGAAGCTCGTGGGACCGAACCAAGCTAAACTATGCCAACATGTTGGGGTTTCCTAGTGAATGCTAGTGGAGGATTTTTTTAATTCCATACACTCCCGTGCTTTCGAGCTACCCCCGTCGGGCGTAGTCGCTTAAGAGCCCTAAGGGCCAAACACGCCATATCTTCAACGGTGATTTCTCAAACTCCATGGCACCTAGAGATGTCTCGTTAGATCCGAGACCTCCATGTGGGGCCCTCTACAAAATCCTCTCATGGTTTTCTCCTTCTCCATTGGTTCTCTCATTGTCCTATTGTTTGTAAACGCGAGAAATAGTGCAATTTAAGTTAAGTCGGTGTAGGGTTCGCGAGGATGCTATAGTTTAAAACGGAAGCTCATGTGACCGAACCAAATACACCAACATGATGAGGTGTCCCTGTGAGTGCTAGTGGAATATTCTTTTTGGTTCCCTACGCTCCCCGTGCTTTCGGGCTACCCCGTCCAGGGCGTAGTCGCTTAAGACCCCGAGACCCAAACACGCTATATCTTCGACGGGTGATTTCTCGACTCGTGGCACCTAGAGATGTCTCACCAGATCCGAGACCTCCATGTCAGGACCCTCTATGAAAAATATCTCACGGTTTTCTCCTTCTCCATTTGGTTCTCTCTTTGTCTATTTTTTCCAAACACGAAATAGTGCAACTCGAGTCGATAGCCGCGGAGGTTGTAGTTTGTAAACGGAAGCTCATGGGACCGAACCAACTACGCCAACACGTTGGGGTTTCCTGGTGAATGCTAGTGGAGGCTTCATTTTTGTTCCCTACACTCCCCGTGCTTTCGGGCTACCCGTCCGAGCGTAGTCGCTTAAGATCCCTGAGGCCCAAACACGCCATATCTTCGACGGGTGATTTCTCAGACTCGTGGCACCTAGAGATGTCTCGTTAGATCTAAGACCTCATTTCAAGGCCCTCTATGAAAGCCTCTCGCAGTTTTCTCTATCTCCATTTGGTTCTCTCGTTGTCCTATTGTTTGTAAACGTGAGAAAGCAGTGTGAGTCCTGAGTCGAGTGTAGGGTCGATGTTGTCGTAGTTTGCAAAGCGGAAAGCTCGTGGGACCAAAGAAACTATGCCAACACATTGGGGTGGCCTAGTGAATGCTATGGAGGGTTCATTTTGGTTCCCTACGCTCCCGTGCTTTCATGCTACCCCGCCCAAGCGTAGCTTAAGAGCCCTGAGGCCCAAACACGCCATATCTTCGACATGTGATTTCTCAGACTCTGTGGCACCTAAAGACATCTCGTCAAACCAAGATCTCCATGTCGGGTCCCTCTACAAAACCTCTCGCGGTTTTCTCTATCTCCATCCGGTTCTCTCTTGTGTTATTATTTGCAAACACAAGAAATAGTGCGGTCTAAGTCAGGTGTAGGGAGGGTCAGACGATGCTATAGTTTGCAAATGGAAGTTCGTGAGACCGAACCAACTACGGAAACACGTCGGGGTGGCCTAGTGAATGCTAGGGAGGCTTTATTTTTGTTCCCTATGCTCCCCGTGCTTTCAAGCTACCTTGTCCGGGCGTAGTCACTTAAGAGCCCTGAAGCCCAAACACGCCATATCTTCGACGGGTGATTTCTCAGACTCCATGGCACCTAAATATGTCTCGTCAAGTCGATACCTCCATGTCGGGGCCCTCTATGAAATCCTCTCATGGTTTTCTCTATCTCCATCTAGTTCTCTCGCTATCCTATTGTTTACAAACGCGAGAAATAGTGCAGTCTGAGTTAGTGTAGGGGCCGCCAAAGGCTATAGTTATCAAACGGAAGCTCATGGGACCGAACCAACTATGTCAACACGTTGGAATTTCCTAGTGAATGCTAGTGGAGGCTTCATTTTAATTCCCTATGCTCCCCATGATTTCGAGCTACCCCGTCTAGGCGTAGTCGCTTAAGAGCCCTGAGGCCCAAACACGCCATATCTTCGACGGGTGATTTCTCGAACTTCGTGGCACCTAGATATGTCTCGTTAAATCTGAGACCTCCATGTTGAGGCCCTTTATGAAAGCCTCTCATGGTTTTCTCTATCTCTATTTGGTTCTCTCGCTATCCTATTGTTTGTAAACATGATAAATAGTGCAGTCTGAGTCGGTGTAGAGGCTGCTGAGATGCTGCTGGTTTAAAACGGAAGCTCATGGGACCAAACCAACTACACCACACACGATGAGGCATCCCTGGTGAGTGCTAGTGGAATATTTTTTTGGTTCCTACACTCCCGTGCTTTCAGCTACCCGTCCGGCGTAGTCACTTAAGAGCCCCGAGCCCAAACACGCTATATCTTTAACGAGTCATTTCTCGGAATCCGTGGCACTTAGAGATGTCTTGCCGAGATCCGAGACCTCCATGTCGGAACCCTATACAAAAATATCTCACGGTTTTTTCTCTTCTCTCCATCCGGTTCTCTCGTTGTCCTATTGTTTCCAAACGCGATAAATAGTGCAATCTGAAAGTCAGTGTAGAGGCCGCCGAGAGGCTATAGTTTGTAAACGGAAGCTCATGGGACCAAACCAACTACGCCAACACATCGAGGTTTCCTCGTGAACAGCTAGTGGGGGCTTTTTTTGTTCACTACGCTCCCCGTGCTTTCGGGCTACCCCGTCTGGGTGTAGTCGCTTAAGAGCCATGAGGCCCAAACACGCCATATCTTCGACAAGTGATTTCTAAGACTCTGTCACACCTAGAGACATCTCTTCAGATCCAAGACCTCCACATTGGGGCCCTCTACAAAAACCTCTAGCGGTTTTCTCTGTCTCCATCCGGTTCTCTTGTTGTCCTATTATTTTCAAATACGAGAAAATAGTGCAATCTCGGTCAAAGTGTGTAGGGTCAGCAGAGGATGTATTTTGCAAACGGAAGCTCGTGGGACCAAAACAACTATGTCAACATGTTAGGGTGGCTTAGTGAACACTAGTGGAGGCTTCATTTTGATTCCCTACGCTCCCCGTGCTTTCGGGCTACCTCATCCGGGTGTAGTCGCTTAAGAGCCCTAAGGCCCAAACTCGCCATATCTTCGACATATGATTTCTCGAACTCCGTTGCACCTAAAGACGTCTCGTAAGAACTGAGACCTCAAGTTAGGTCCCTCTATGAAAGCCTCTCGTGGTTTTCTCCGTCTCCATCTGGTTCTCTCGTTGTGCTATTTTTTGCAAACGCGAGAAATAGTGCAGTCTAAGTCAATGTAGGGTTGTTATATGTTGTAGTTTGCAAACGAAAGTTCGTTAGGACCAACCGAACCAATACGCCAACACGTCAAGGTGGCCTGGTGAATGTTAGTGGAGCCTTTTTTTTTATTCCCTACACTCTTGTGCTTTTGGGCTACCTCATCCGGCGTAGTCGCTTAAGAGCCCCGAGGCCCAAACACGCCATATCTTCGACATCGATTTATCGGACTTCGTGACACCTAGAGACATCTCGTCGAACCAAGACTTCCACGTCGGGGCCTTGTATGAAATCCTCTCGTGGTTTTCTCCATCTCCATCCGGTTCTCTCGCTGTCCTATTGTTTACTAACGCGAGAAATAGTGCGAAGCTGAGTGAGTGTAGGATGTCGCCAAAGGTGTAGTTTCAAACAAAATCTCGTGGACGAAACAACAACTCCAATACATCGAGGTGGCCTTGGTGAATGCTATTGGAGGATTATTTTTGGTTCCCTACGCTCCTCGTGCTTTCAGCTACCTCGTCCGGGCATAGTCGCTTAAGAGCCCTAAGGCCCAAACATGCCATATCTTCGATGGGTGATTTCTCGGACTCCGTGGCACCTAGAGACATCTCGTCAGATCCAAGACCTCCATGTCGGGGCCCTCTATGAAATCCTCTCATGGTTTTCTCTATCTCCATTTGGTTCTCTTGTTGTCCTATTGTTTGTAAATGTGAGAAATAGTGTTGTCGAGTCAACAGTAGGGCTGCCAGAGGCTATATTTTGTAAACGAAAGTTCGTGGGACCAAAATAACTATGCCAACACGTTTGAGTGACCTGATGAACACTAGTGGAGAATTTTTTTTGGTTCCCTATGCTCCCCGTGCTTTCGGGCTACCCTGTTCGAGCGTAGTCGCTTAAGAGCCTTAAGGCCCAAACACGCCATATCTTCGACGAGTGATTTCTTAGACTCGTGGCATCTAGAGACGTCTCGTAAGATCCAATACCTCCACTTCGAGGCCCTCTACAAAATTATCTCATGGTTTTCTTCGTCTCCATCCGGTTCTCTCATTGTGCTATTGTTTGCAAACACGAGAAATAGTGCAGTCTGAGTCAATGTAGGGCTGCTAGATGTTGTAGTTTGCAAACAGAAGTTTGTGGGATGAACCAACTACACCAACACTTCGGAGTGGCCTAGTGAATGCTATTGGAAGCTTTATTTTTTTCCCTATGCTCCGTGCTTTTGGGCTACCTCGTCCGAGCGTAGTCGCTTAAGAGCCTTGAGGCCCAAACATGCCATATCTTCGACATGTGATTTCTCAAACTCCGTACAACCTAGATATGTCTCATCAAAACCAAGACCTCCACTTCATGGCCCTATATGAAATCTTCTCACGGTTTTCTCCGTCTCCATCCGGTTCTCTCGCTATCCTATTGTTTGTAAACGTGAGAAATAGTGCAGTCTGAGTCATTGTAGGGCTGCCAGATGCTGTAGTTTGCAAACAGAAGCTCGTGGGACCGAACCAACTATGCCAACACATTAGGGTGACTTGGTGAACATAGTGGAAGCTTCTTTTTGGTTCCCTACTCTCCCCATGCTTTCGGGCTACCCCGTCCGGCATAGTTGCTTAAGACCTCGAGGCCCAAACACGCCATATCTCGACATGTGATTTATCGGACTCGTGGCACCTAGAGATGCCTTGTCAAAACCTAGACCTCCATGTCGGGCCCTCTATGAAAGCCACTTTCGGTTTTCTCCGTCTCCATCCGGTTCTCTCACTGTCCTATTGTTTGCAAACGTGAGAAATAGTGCAGTCTGAGTGTGTAGGGCGTCTGCAGAGAGGTCAGTATTTTGCAAACGGAAGCTCGTGGGACCAAACCAACTACACCAACACATTGGGGTGGCCTATTGAATGCTAGTGGAGGCTTTTTTTTTGGTTCCCTACATTCCCCGTGCTTTTGAGCTATCCGGTCAAGCGTAGTCACTTAAGAGCCTTTAGGCCCAAACACGCCATATCTTTGATGGGTGATTTCTCAGACTCTGTGGCACCTAGAGACATCTCGTTAGATCCGAGAGCTCCATGTCGAGGCCCTCTACAAATGCCTCTCGTGGTTTTCTCTGTCTACACCTGGTTCTCTCATTTGTGTTATTGTTTGTAAATGCGTGAAATAATGTTGGGCTACTAGATGCTATAGTTTACAAATGGAAGTTCGTGGGACCAAACCAACTACGCCAACACATCGGGGTGGCCTGGTTAACACTAGTGAAGGATTTTTTTTTGTTCTCTACACTCCTCGTGCTTTCGTGCTACCTCGTTTGGGCGTAATCACTTAAGAGCCTTGAGACCCAAACACACCATATCTTTGACATGTGATTTCTCGGACTCTATGGCACCTAGAAACATCTCATCAAAACCGAGACCTCCATGTCAAGGCCCTCTATGAAATCCTCTCGCGGTTTTATCCGTCTCCATCCGGTTCTCTTGTTGTCTTATTGTTTGTAAACGTGAGAAATAGTGCGGTACTGAAAGTGTAGGTAGGGTGTAGAGGCTATAGTTTGCAAATGGAAACTCGTGGGACCGAACCAACTATGCCAAAATGTGAGGTGTGTCTGTTGAATGCTAGTGGAGGCTTTGTTTTGGTTCCCTACGCTCCCCGTGCTTTCGAGCTACCCCGTCCAGGGCATAGTTGCTTAAGAGCCCTGAGGCCCAAACATGCCATATCTTCGACGGGTGATTTCTTAGACTTTGTGGCACCTAGAGATGTCTCATCAGATCTCGAGACCTCCACATCGGGGCCCTCTACGAAAGCCTCTCACGGTTTTTTTTCATCTCCATCTAGTTCTCTCGTTGTCCTATTATTTGTAAACATGAGAAATAGTGTAGTCGAGTTAGTGTAGCAGTAGAGGGTCGCGATGTTGTAGTTTGTAAACGGAAGCTCGTGGGACCAAACCAACTACGCCAACACGTTAGGGTGGCCTAGTGAATGCTAGTGGAGGCTTCGTTTTAGTTTTTATGCTCTCCGTTATTTCGGGCTACCCTGTCTCGGGCTATGAAAGCCTCTCGTGGTTTTCTCCGTCTCCATTCAGACTGAGTCAATGTAAGGTTGTCCATTGCCAATCACCTGAATAATATAGGTGGTTCATACAATATAGGTGGTGAAATGAAAATTTTAATAAGATATTTTTACAATATAGGTGGTGAAATGAGAATTTTTGTTTGTTGTTCCTTTCTAATATTTAATTTTTCTTAGCTTCACTTGGCTTCGAGAATAATAAATTCTCTATTGACAGTGCCAACCACGTGAAGGTGGAAGCTTTTTTAGCACCACTAACCTATATAAACATGTTACTAAGCAATTAAATAGAATTTTAAATCATACAAAATTTAAACAAAATCATTTAAGTAAATATTCAAATTAAATTCATGAAGAACATACCTTTGCAAATTCAATCCAATGAACCGCAAGGATTAACTCTATTCTTGATAGTAGCAAGAATTGCTTCATGATCTAATTCACAAACCTTCCACATATTTTTTTGATGGCTGACCTCGATATTTGTTCAATTTAATATTTGTTGCAAGGACCAAATATGAATAGTGAAGTATCTTCCGATGTACTTCATAGTCTTCAAACAACCAAATGTTTTATTTTTTGATAGGATATCGTCGAAGCCAAGTTCCAGTGACTACCACTGATCCAGTGGGATACTCAAGGTCTTCACCATCAATGACTGTGGAAATCAAGTTTTTTCCCCTCTACACAACAAGATAAGAAGTAGTATGTTCCCTCTTCATTAAATTCCATCGCAATAACTACAAAAATGTGCCCTATGTATCACAAAGTAAAACTATTAAGTCAATTTATAAATACATTAAGAGTTAACTATTTAATAATTTATAAATCTAAAACATGGCATGTACATATATGTATGTACCTTGTTGTACTAAATCAAAGACTTGGTCAAAGTTAAGTGTTGTTGTCATTTGATCTGAAGACCCTACAAGTTGTAATGCTCGTGGAACTTGATGTGTGTCGAGTAGAAGTAGAGGTCCATAAGTCCACTCATCCACCCACCGCTTTGTGACTCACATTCATTCCATGCAAAATCAATGCATGATATACAATAACATGTCATGCACCTAGTATAAATAGTCTAAGCATTTGCATCTCGAACTACGGAATGAGTTCATATCACTTGATCCTACAACTGTCATACAATCTTCAAAGTTTATTAGATGTTGTTATCAACCAAAAATATCTACGAACCGTTGATCTCTCTTGAGATTCATGGCCCATATTCTTGACACACCAATCAACAATACTTTTTGCATCTGTAAATTTAGCACCATCCTTGAACTTTAACTCTTCTCTTGCAAGTGCTCTTTTCACACATGCTCTTGCACCATCATGCTCTCCTTTTCCATGCCCTTCCTCAGTAAAACTCCAGATATATGTTGTACATTTGTTTATTTGTGCATCCTGCTTAGCTAATAAAACATCCGTGCATTCTTGAATTGTGATGTGCAATTGTCCGACCAAATGTAATGTTGATTAAAACTAATGTTCCTCTCATTCAAGTTTGCATAAAACACTTGGAAACACCCTTATACATATTTTGTAGAATGTGTCCAATCATCACTGATGTAGAAATGATACTCTCTCAATATTTTTTGATCTTGCTTAGTGCTTTCAGGAGAGTGCATGAATGTTATATGCACAAAAATAGAAACTTGCACTGAGTTATAATATTGAGACCGAACCTCCATTTGTAGCTGCAATGTGTAATTCTCTGTGAAGTCAACTAATTGAAACAATAATACCAAGTAGGAATGTGTCCTTTCTTAACTTGAATTGTTCATCCAACCATCAAGCTATATGTGTGTGCCTTGCATACTCATAAAAATTTTCCTCTTTGAATTTGATCATATATTCTAATACAAGTAATTGTTTTGTAACAAACTCACACCTCTTAGATTCTTTTCCATCTTGTAATTGATATGCCACCGATTTATATTTGGTGAAATGAACCAATTATTTTCTTATTGAAGATGTACTCTCCTCGTGGCTACAACTTTTCAGATTTGGCAAGCCACTGCATACATTACACGTTCCATCCAAACATGCTTTGTTATAAAAAAATTGTCTTGTTGATTTTTCACAAAATATTGTCGAAATAAATTCCCTTGAAGATTTTTGTGGGACATTTATTTCACACTCCTGCAACATGATGTCAGTATGCAAAACACTACGTATTTGACAAAAAACATCATAATGCATTAAAAATTCAACATGATGCCTACAATAACAAGTGGTACGTGAGTGATTGATTTTCACATAAAAGGGTTTGTTCATTTCAAAGAATCTTTGGCTAATGTTAATTTGTGGATTTTCATTTTTAAACTTAGAGAATATTTTTGTTTGAGTCATATCTAAGAAATATTTTGCACACAATTCACGATTACGAGAACCTATTCTTCTTTTTATTGTATCTCTTCTATTCGGTGACACCCTTGTGTTCTCATTCTAAAATTTTACAATTAATTATTTTAGAATATCATATGTATTCTTGTCTTTTTGTGGAAGTCTGCTAGAGAAAGCCCAATAGTCAGTGTTATTGACTGACTCAAAACGTTTACGTCTCTCTATTGCTTTCATTAGTGTTTTTCTGTTTAGCTTCAAAGCACTACTTATTTTTCTAATCAAACATTTATTAACTGTTGTATCACTTACTATACAATTAGTTAGTGCATGTCATGTAGCATTACTATCTTTGGTCCGTCTTTTGCCACCTACTGACTTGGTATGCTTTATGTATGTTTTCAATAATTGAAGCATTTTTATCAACAACATTAGATGTTTTTAACCCTAGGCTCTTCATTATAGGTCTCATCTTAATTAACTTCATCAATGAAACAAATAATTGACATTTTTGTACGTCATTTAAATTCTCAAAGTAATTATTCCAAATTCCACTAGCTTTTTTTCTCACATTTCTTTCAAACATTTTGTTAGGCATTGGTTTTATAATGTTTTCATCAATTTCAATTAAGTGAATTGGTTTTCTTCACGAAATGGAAGGTGTTCTTAGAGGTGAAGATTCGTTTACAATGTTACTTTCTTCATTCACTGTTTTCATACAAATTTGGGGTTAACATTTAGATTCTCAAGTAAGGGTTTAACAATTGGATGCATATCAATTTCTTCATCCATACCAACATTATCATTCAATTCAATATCATTATTCATTGTAAAATCATTATTCTCTACATTTTCATTATGTATTTCATCCCAATTTTCTAATACATTAGCTACATTTGATATAGCAGATGTACCTTTCCTTGCTCGAAGTTTTTGCATTCTCTTCAATTTCTTTATTCTCTTATCTTCCAATTGCTCCGGTGTCTTATTCTTGACTTTCCTCTTGTCCTTAGCTCGATGTTTATCACCCATGATTAGAAAAAATCAACTAGTGGGGTAGGGGACAAAATGAAATACTAAAAATCATGCAAGAATGTAGAGAATATTGCAAATAAAACAGAATGTTTGTAGAATTCCCATGAAAGAGATGAAAGGGACGTTGTGGGGCCACAAGATAAAAAAAAAAAAACGCATACACGTTTTTGTTTTCTCTTTTCCAAAGCCATGCCTCAAGGCTTGGGATCCGGTTTGGATCCCCAAGCCTGAGGCATAGACCTGCACAAACACAACAAACAAGTTTTTACAAGAAAATGTAAAAATGACACTTCCTCTATGAGAAATCAAAATAAAACAATCGATCCATTTTTAAAAATTATACCACGACGTAGAGCAAAGTCTCTTCTTTCTTAAAATATAATTTTTTAATTTTTTTTACTAATATAAGGTATGCATATTATTTATTTTCTAACTATGCTTTTTTATAGCTATTTTTGAATTGTAAATATGTCTATCTTTCATCGCGTATCTTCTTTTTGGTGATCAAAATTAAAATATATATATACTAGCCCAAACTAGGCATAATTCTATACATATTCAAAAAAAAAATCTAATTTTCGATATTTTTTGAGGTAGTTAGGAGGGGCACGGTCGAAGCTCCGTTATTTTTCAAAACATAAAATTTTTGTACTAGAAAAATCATAAATAAAAAAATATTCGCTAAAAAATCTTTTTAAAAATGGAGCCCAAACTAAATGCTCCTAGTTATCTTTCTACCAAAGGGTTTTCAAAAATACTAAATGGTGCTCAAAAAATGGTGGGGGCACGAAAGTCACTCTATTATGTTTTTTAACAAAAAAAGAGCATCTGTTGGTATTTTAGTTGTTTGACCCACTTAAACTCATCTGTTTTCAATAAAATTTATTAGCTTAGAAACTAGACTCAAAATGCTACAATTTATGTTTCTACAACATCATCCAATTTTGAGTGTAACTATTTCAAAAACTCGTACAAGTTGAAAAAAAAATTCAGAAAAATGCATCCACTTAAGACCCCTTTTGGCCCCCAACTTGGTGCACTTACCCTTCTTTCCTTTTTTAAAATACTATAACTTCAACAATGACAATGAACTTTCTTTTCCTTGACCATATCTCAATTCTTTTCATGTAAGAACTTGCTTTCTTATAATACATATTATAACTAAAATTTTAAACATGATTTCCATTTTGGTTCATTTATTTACATACTACAATTTGAGGAGAAAGAAAGTTATACAATTTCTCAATGAGCTTCCTTCAAATAATATTACAACTTACAATGCAACATTATTTTTAAAAATACAATATTACAAGTCTTCCACCTTAAGTGGGAATAACAAGAATATTTTCTCACAAGGAAGGATTTCTTTTGAACACCTACAATGCTCCAAATTTCACATCACCAAAGAGAGCTCCACCATGTTTCACTTGATCAACAATAAAAAAGGGGAGAGGCAACACTCTCCACCCAACCAATAATCCAATGAGGAGGAGAAACTATCCTCCTCATTGGCCCCGAGCCCCAACAACAATGCAATGAAAAATGGATCTAACTCATGGCAACAATACATGCTTCCACATCACAATACAAGGATTCCACAATCATACCAAAAGACAATCAACACAACTAAAATCACAAGAAGGAAACCAACAAAATATACAAATCTTTAAAAGGTAAAGCCTAAGGAGCAAGGATCTATGGGGAGATTACTTATTCATCCCAATGGGAATTAGGTGCCCACCTTAAAGCCCCTCCAATATACATCTCAAAACCCCTACACAACTATTATGCCTCCTCAAGATCCTCTTATGCCTCCCACATTATCTTATGCCTCCCTACTATCTCTTATGTCTCCTTATTAAAACCAAGTAAGAAATGTAAGCATTTCTTGTCTAAGGTGGGGCACCCAACCCAACATGCCTCCATACTTGTAAGATCCCCATAGTCCCTTCCTACACCACACTTAGGAAATCTACCCAAGCACCTAATAAACATACAAAAACACTCAAAAACATACACATATACACAAGATAAAAGAAAACATTTAACAAGAGTGTAGCTCCTACCCTTCCATGGTAGAGTTTGATCCAAGAGTCATACACAAAGCTCCTTCAAGCCCAAACTATCACCAACAAGCTCCTACAAAATCCACAAGCACTCTAAAATCCCCAACTCTAAGAATGCAAGAGCACAAAAGAAATGAAGTAACCCCCAAACAAGCAAAAGAACTTGAATAAATAGAAAATAGAGAGAGGAGGGTGAGGTGGCTTCATGTAGGATGCCACATCATTCATCCTCAACTCCACCTCAACAAGTCAAACCTCAACCCTAATGCACAATAAATTGTGGGTGAGAGAAAAGACAAACCTCTTACACACACAATCCAAGCCCACACCCCCTAAGGAAAAACTTTAAAACCCGTGTAAAAAAGTGCAATAAATGTCACTTTTTGTCTTACAAAACACGTGATGGGGTCTATATTTGACCCCCAATCCATAGGTAGGGTTGGTAAATAAATTTAAGAGGTGTGGGACAAGTTTAACTTGTCCCACAAGCCTCCAAAATTGGCCCTTAAGGCCAAATCTAAATTTCCATGAAGGGGTAGAGTGTACAACACTCAAGATCACAAGCACTCAACTTACAACACATAACCCAAAGAGCCATCTAATCTAATAAATGACCTCTTTTTGTCCCATCTATAATTAGTTTAGTAACATGATTAATTTACTAATCTAGACACAATTTAAATAATTAATACAAGGAAAATACATCACTATAAAATCACATACTAAAATTAAATAAAGGAAACTAAATAAAAGAACAAAACACAAACCCCTTTGTCACAATTGGAGGTAATCCCCCCATGGGGACCCCTAAAGCAAGAATTCAAACACACACAACAAAATACATGTTGCCATGGTGACCATTGTTGAATTCATCTAGCATTCCAATGTGGTTGGTCTCCAATCCCCTGTTGTTTGTTGTGATATGTTTACCTGTAAAACACATAATACCTCCTTGACCTCATGGCCACATTAAAACATCCAAGATAAAATATACAATATAAATCCACAATCATCTACATGTGAATTAAATCATCATCTAGGCAAGTAACATTATTATTTTCAATTTCTAACAACATCTCAATTCTACATTTCATCAATATCAATAGGATCACAAGATTAGTTCAATTGTTAAGGTCTACTCAATATGACGAAAATATCGCATGTCAGAAATATATAACTATGTCAACAATATATCATCATCAATATAAAATGTCTCTAATAATCCACACACATCATACTATGAATCAAAATCTAACAATAGTCCAAGTATCTCTATCATCTAACATCATGCTAAGTCAAAATGATACAATAATATCCATAAGTATAGTCAATAGTATTGAAATCAATAGTAATAAGTGTCGAAGGGAAGTGGGCACTTCGATCAAATCTTCATGGGTTAACAATACTTCTCCCTTGATATGGAAAACCAAGCGCCAAGGTCCGGTCACTAGGTGGGTTCAAATGCGCACCAACGACTCTTCTTTCTCAACGCGATGAACTCTCGTTAACTCTCTATCATCACACAAGACATATACAAAGAAGCCAAGGGGTCTCTCTCCCGCACTTTCCAAGATAGGGTAGCAGAGACTTCTCAAGTTCCACGTCCTCTATGTGAACCTCAACTCCTTCCCGTAATGTCTACCTCCATAGATCCATCATACTTACTGACCTCGCATTATCTGAAGCAATCTCCCTTTCACGCGCTTCGCTATACTTGAGTCATCTCTCCTCCCTTTCTTTTTCAATCACAATGTCTGTCATCCTCCTCCACCCTAGCTTCCTCACGCATCGTAAGGTATTAAGGGTTTAGCCGGCCATTGGAAATGCCTCTAAACCCAAGGTAACGATCAAGATCTTCATCGCCAAAGGAATAGCACATAGAAATGATCCTCTGAGTGCTCCCTCAAAAACTCAAACTTAAAGCAACTTTCGGACAAGAGTACGTAGAAATGGCATATTCCAAGGTGTTAATTCACATCTTATTAAACTATTTTAATATTTAGCTAGCACTACTCCCTTCCACCAATGATCCACAACACAACTCCATGTCAAAACATAATTTATTGATTTAATGCATCTTGTAGCCTCTAGTAATCATCTCTGGGTCCATATGTGCACTCTATAATACCACATCTAACAAAGAGGGGGTGATCTGGACACATATGTTGAGAGCCATTCGATTAACCATACATAAAAGGTTTCTCTAAGGGAAGTAATGAGAAGAAAGTTTCATACAAATCATGGTAGAGGTTCTCTTCTACCCATCTACATGCATCAAACTCAAGTCCAGTGTTAAATCTCTTAGAAAATTCATCCTCCGTGCTCTTGAACCATGTTTCAACACTTTCAAGAGTTAAACTCTCTATCATCACACAAAAGGTACATATACAAAGATGCATGTCATTTCTTTGAACAAATTTTCAAAAATGAAGAGGTATAAAGAAGGAAGAAAGTACTTTTGGCACACGGAACCAAGATGTAGTCAATTTTTATACCCCTTAACAAATAAGGACAATCCCATGCGTGTTGGCCTATCACCCAAAGGGCGCTCCGAGGATGCTCAGTGAAGCTCAAACCTCTCTTCGAGGCACGCGCGGATGCCGAGCCCTCTTTTATGTGATTTGTGCAGGGAAGAACGTAGCATAGATGCATAATAGAAGATGCATAACAAATGCTTTTGATATTAAGAAACTCCTTATTCAACTAAGAACTTTGAGTAAATGCTACACTAATGTATCCATTCGTAATGATAGCAAGAAAAAGCACATTGACAAAAGATAGATCTGAACCATGAGGGAAAGAGGATGTATAATGATTATACTCATTCATATGAAACACACTCGAACATAACAAAAATAAATATGTATGAGCCACGAACCACATATATATTCCTATTTTGAACATGTCCTTGGAAAATTCCATTGAATACAACTTTCAAAAGTTATTAGTCACATTACATCTATGAAGTGGTCATTACGGACCAAAATGATAGTGCAGATTAGAACCATGTAGCAAGACTAGACTTACGTCCCTTACAATGTAAAAGAAAAACATGTACCCATCCCTTGATACATCATTCTTCCTACAGATCTCCTAGCCCAACCCATAAAGCTCTCCATGTATTCCAAAGAGAGCTTCGCCTCTCATCCGATTGCTCTCTCCGATCTCCCTCTTTTCCTTTACCTGAGATGGCACTTGTATTTATAGCCTTTCTCAACACCTTCAAGCCTTTGTGGGGGAGTGGAGTGCGTGCGTTTTCTCCACTCTGCTAAGTGTCCAAGGTGGTCCTCCATGGGAGCATGCTTCTTGATGCCTCGAGCACTCCACTCTTTTGCAATGATGGCCTTCTAGAATCTTCCATCGTAAGGTATATTCATTCCTAGTCCACTCCGCATGCATAGTCGGGTCACGCTTTCTCATGTTCTATCCGATACGCCAAATATGGCTAAGTCTCGAAAACCTTTTCTTTGCCTTGCACGTGCGCCACTAGTTCTACCCAAACCCTCCTAAAACCCCTCGCGCACTTTTTCCTTGCGCATCCCTTCTTCGAATAGGCCTTATTCGCCCGCAAGCTCTTTTAAGTACTTTAGTCAATACTTTAGTGGGCCCAAAGGACATATGTATGAGCTATTATGGAGTTATGCTTCCAATTAGATCTGATGCGCGCATAAACTTATGATACTACTTATTGTAAGAATCTTATATATTTATTGTGTTTTAATATAATGGAGTGTATTGGGTGAATAATGGTGTTAAACATGACTGTAATTGACTCTTGCATAGATGACTTCATTATTTTTATCACTTAATTCATTATTCTTTTAGATCTAGATATGGAATATGCTCTATGGAATGTTTATGTTATCTATGGATCTGAATACGTTATATATTCATAATGTTCACATCTACACAAGAACTGTATAAAACACACCCTAAGGAGGGGCATCAAAACACACCCAATACTAACTAAGATATTGAACATGTGCGTGCTTGTAGTGAGTGCTCAGTGCCTTAGGGTGGGTGATGTGTCTTGTATAGACTTGGTTTGTACACTTGGTTCTTTGTGGTAAATTCTAAAGTTTGCATCATGCAAGAAAAATGACATGTAAAAAGATCCAAATGCATTTTTAGGATGTGTCGCACTCTACCACATTCCTCGAGCCCCAAAACCAATGAACTCAAAAACAGCTTGTTAATTCACATCTTATTAAACTATTTTAATATTTCACCAATCGTTGTAATGATTTATTAGGAGGGGGCACTACAAGGACATTCAAAGAAAACATACTTAACAATCTCAATGAATAAGAGAAAACAATAACAAACCAAATAAAATTCACTTCCAAAGGCTTCCAACCTTGCCAATACTTCATCGGTAACTTGTCTATTATGAATCAAGAGTTAGCTAAAACATAATTTATTCGGTTTAATGCAAGAAGACCATTGAACTTCAAACCTAACATCCACGCTCTAGGTGGATCATACAAGCTCCATCTATTGGTAACACCAAGCACTATATTAGATGAAAAGATAAGTTTTTCATAAATTAGTTTAGCAATCACATCTAATTGTATACAAAAGAGGGGGTCTTAATCCACTTAGTGTTCTCCTAAAATTCCCACTCATCCTGGGAAAGCAACAACAATGCTAAAGAGGGGTGTTTGATATATTAACATAAGTTTAATTTAACCATCACATAAAAGGTTATAGCATAAGATTGAGGTATCAAATAAGTATTATTAATATCACACCAGTGTCATCCACCACCCATCCCTATATAAATCATTGAAAGTCTTTAAGCTATTAGAAAACCATTTCCAAGCTAAACAACTTCTAGTCAAAGCCTGTGGTTTACCTTATACCTGATATTCCACCACATAGATCTAAATCATTTGCATCTAGTGTCAATCCATGAAATAATGGGTTGTGTTACAATCAAAGTTTTGACCTTCTCCTAGGGTTTCCAAATTGATGAAAATGCAACAAAGCCCATGAGTTTTACAGAGAAGGGTCCAAACATTAAGTCAATTGTATGCAAATCTTTCCATTTTGTACTCTGTAGGGTACCCATTGTTGATATTACACCTTAGTAGCACTTTCCAAGGCTCATCTCTAGTCAATGCCCTAACAATCCCTTTTGAGGCTAAAGTTATCCCTTGATTTTTGAGATCTTTAAGTCCGAGTCCTCCCAAAACCTTAGGCTTACAACATACATCCCACTCTACCACATGCCTCTTCGTATAACCTTTACCACCTGACCATAAAATTCCCTTATCAATAAATCTTTGAAGTTTTTCAAATTGTGAGTTGGGAAACAACCAACATGAAGAGTAATATATAAAGAAGGAAGAAAGTACTTTTGGCACACATGAACTCTACCACAAAGGGACAAAACATGCCCTTTCCACATACCAAATATCCACTACTACCTTTTTCTCAAGTGAGGGATCAATAGCAAATGGAATCCGTAGAAACCTAACATTCCTATGTGGGCCACCCCATACCCATCCAAACCTGCTAATCCAATTCCGGGGGGTTCATCCCATCCGAGGAGCTGTGTTTTAGAGATAGAGATTTTGGATCTAGAAGTAAAGTAATATATTTCAAACCTCTCTTCAAGCACGTGAATTTTTTCTTTATCCACCTTCAAAAAGAGAGAAGTGTCGTTTGCAAATTGAACATTAATCAAATCCTCTCTATAGGAAGCGCAATTCCTTTCTTCATGGGACCCATTGTAGAGTATCTTAACACATAGGGGAAGACTTCAACAACCATTACAAAAAGAGAGGGGGTCAGAGGGCATCCTTATTGTACGGATATATGCATAACAAATGCTTTTGATATTAATTCTCCGATGATTTTCACCTGCGTTGAGGCATCCTGAAATAAAATTGACACCATTTTCTGATTTTTTTCCCAATTACAAGGGCTCCCATCATCATGTCAATAAATGACAACTCAATTTTATCATAGTCTAGCAAAAGTCATATAGCAATTACAGTTTTCCTTGAAGATTTCGCCCATTCCATTCCTTCCCAAATAGTAATGAGGTTATCAAGAATATACATGCCCTCAACAAAGCCCATTTGGGTGACACAGATAATCTTCGAGAAGGATTTAGCTATCCTTAAGGAAAGAATTTTGGCCATTATCTTATAGGAGACATTTAGATGAGTTATTGGTCTCCAATTTTTGTATGTGTTATGTTTTGAATATTTTTTCCCCCTTTTTAAGTATAAGTTTAGTGAGATATCTAATTGATTTGATGTTCCAAATACCTGCTTGCATAATGTCTGTATAGACACTGAGAAGTTCACCACTAATCCATTCTTTAGAGGCTTAATAGAATTATTTTGAGAAACTATCTATCCCCAAGGCTTTATCATTTTTCAATTCATCAATGACTTGATTGATTTCCCTAATAGAGATTTCCCCATCCAACTCTAAAGCCATACTCTTGGAAAAATTCCATTGAATACAACTTTCAAAGATCTTCCTATTCTTTTAAATGTTATTAGAAGAGCTCCTCAAACAAGAATGGTGGTTTGTAAAAAGAATAGTGACCTTTGTGAAGTTTTTGTTTTTCCCTTGTTCTAAATTTTAAAGATGTGAATGTGTTAGGGAAGAGATTGAATGAAGAAGTGGAATTTGATCCAAAAAGATTCAAGTTTGAAGGCATTTTGAATTGATGTATACTTTCACAAGGTGTTTGGCTACAAAATCATTTCAAGCAACATCATATTATTGAAGTATGTTTTGTAAGTTTTTAAAAACCTAGTATTTTTTTATTTCTTATATTTTTTATTTTTTTTTGGGTCTTGTTAGTTTGGTAGAGAACTAACACTAAGATTCAACATTTTTTTGGATATTAATGAAAGGGTGAGGGCAGAAGATAGAGTAGTTTGTGTGGTGACTCTTTGTTTTGAATGTGCTAGAGTAGTTTGTGTGGTGACTCTTTGTTTTGAATTGCTTAATTGATGTAGTAAGCTCTTTGCTATGGGTGCAGAGGTTTTGAGCTAAGAGTGTGCAAAAGTTATGCACAATGGATGCAAAAGACAAGTTTTGGAGTTTCATGTGTATGGTTTTTTATTACTTTTCAATGCAATTTGGAGAATTTTGGTCTTTGTATTTTAAGATAGGTTTTCCTTGCTATTTTGGACATTTTGGTCTTTCATGGAGAACACCTTTGGTTTTGTGGAAGTTGTAGCGCTTCAAAGGTAGAAGAAAAGTTTTTGGGGGTGTTTTGTGAGAGTGTTTAAATCATACTCCTTTGCACAAATTTTAAAAGTTGTTATAATGTTCTAAATTTTATGTTCTCTTTTATAAACTTTTGAAGTTTTTATGATGTTCTAATTTTTTTTTCGAGATGACGTTGATAATATATAATTTTTTAAATATTAATGAATCCATTTCAAAACCATCATAAGAAAACATTTACAAATGTTTTCTTAAAAAAATAAAAGTATAGATTTCTCTGCAGTTAACATGCATTTCATTACTGGAATAAGTTTTCCATACATCACTGTTTTTCTTATTGGTGATTTTTTTTTGCCTTAATCAAATTTACATTAATATATAAAAATTAAAAATAATGGCAATGAAACCAAGCATATTAATACCAGAACAACCTGTTCAACCATTTAATGGAGGTTTATTTGCTCGGCTGAGTAGTACCATAATGACTGCCCCAGTGCCCACTTCCACAGAAAATGAATTGTTCTTCCGGATTCCTGCTCCTCCGGTGTATCTCCCTCCACTCATTTATTTGAAATCATACGCACAGATATTTATTATTGCCAGAACTACTTATAGCTTTTAACACGATATCTACGAATAAAGTCCAACCAAAGATATTCTAATCGTTGTAGCTGTAATTGCAGTTTCCAGCGTCAGAGAACAATATTAAATAAATAATGTGTTATTCAGCAGGCATCCATACGTACTCCCACATTCCATGACATTTCCATGGAAATGGAGAAATTATACTTTTACGGGATATCTATGAATGCAGTCCAACCAAGGATTGGTCGTCTCGCTCGCCGAGAGGTCCTTCACAGCCTTCCAAACAATGCTACTGCACTTAAATCCGGTGCCGAATGCAATCATCCAAACTCTGTCCCCTTTGTTTATCCGCTTCTTCGCTTCAAAATACGCCAATTCGTAAAACACCAAGCTACTGGAAGTGTTCCCAAATCTATGAAGCGCCATACGCGCGGGTTCCGCCGTATATTCACTCAGTCTGAGATTCTTAGTGATCTCATTGATCACCGCCTTCCCTCCCGTGTGAATGCACACATGCTCGAACGCCTTGGAGAAGTCTGGTACGTAAGGCTTCATCTCCATCTTCAGAAAATTCACGGCCACCAGAGACCACACGTATTTTAACTGCTCGGAAAAAGGGAGAATTAGCCGAGCCAAGGAGGTTATATGGACGCGCAGACCTTCTCCGGCCACTCTGATCAGATCTTTGGTGAGCGAAATCCCCACGATGCCCTTGTCGTCTTCGTCCTGGAAAGCTGCACGGTGGGATTTATCATCGGCGCCCCTGTGCGTTCTCACGGAATGAAGCAGCTCCAGCTTCGCCCGGGTTCGATCCCGCGACCTGCTCGACAAGATCACCGCTGCGCATCCCACCCTGAAAATACAGTTGGTGACCAGCATGGATTTATCCCTCCCGTAATACGTATTGAGAGTGATGTTCTCCGTAATGACAACCAGAGCATAACCACCTTTGCCACGAACCCTCAGCAAG
This sequence comes from Taxus wallichiana var. yunnanensis, assembly GCA_018340775.1. Lineage (NCBI taxonomy): Eukaryota > Viridiplantae > Streptophyta > Pinopsida > Cupressales > Taxaceae > Taxus > Taxus wallichiana. The sequence goes on along the minus strand of CM031239.1, from coordinate 917,864,011 downwards.
TCACTCGCCGCAATAACCGCCGTAACACCAGAGCTGCACCCCATTCCGGCCAAATTTAGGCACTTGACGTCCTCCTTCATCCTGTAGCGGTTAATTATAAGGGAAGCGAGAGAGGGCAGCGTGGTGAGCATGCTGCAGGTGGTGATGAGAACATCGATGTCTGCGGCACTCAATCCGGTGTCTGCAAACACCGCATCCACCGACCCAAACATGACTTCCTTGGTCTCGTCGAGAGCGGCATCCAGGCTTTCCACTTCCTCGTCTCGGAAGGGAAAAGGAGGACTGTAGGTTTCGTCGCCGAGGCCGGATTTCATAAAAATCCGGCGCATGAACTCCATGCTGTCGCAATCGAACTTGTTCGTCCGCCGTGCAAAGTAGTCCGCGAGTTCGAAACTGCATTTCCTGTCGTCGTCGGGTTTGTACGCGGAAAATCCGAGCATGAAAATCCTGCGAGGCCGCCACATGAATAGCAGCATTGGCATGAATAGAAGCATTGCCGTCAAGAAATAACGAGCCCACAGCTTCCACACCTCCCACGAAACGATGGAGTACACTAAAATAGGCGTCATTTTACAAGATCTTTGAGGTTTGAAGACGAGAGGTCAAGATGGAAGATGCAATGTGCATTTCTCTGCCGCTCATTTATTTCATAAAAAGGAATAATCCTCGTGGTTGATTTATTGGGGTCGCCGGCCAACCCAGGCAGCTGGTATGTGGAGAAGCATTAATTGATTTCCAGTCTGGTGAAGCCATTAATAAATCTTGTTGGCGATGCCATCCACGCTGTCTCTATTGCACCGTTGAGAAGAAACAAAAAAATAGAGACCATTTTGAGAATGAATAACTTGTCAACGGTGACGGTCCGGAAGAGAATTGGTACGTAAATGTCCACACCAGTTTTAATCGACAACAAGGACTCATTTATTTCATCGACCTATCACGACGACCGTCATTTATTCTGCGGCGTACGTCCACACTAAAAACATAATATCGATGTAGACACGTCAGCGTATTTCCCAACCAACAAGAGCTACTTCATGCGAGCCAAAAATATATCGGTATACGTGTTAACATTGCCCAGCAATGGTTTTTTTAAAAAACAAAACGTAAATTGTAATTACGACTAGGTATATGGATATATATCCCACGCCGACGCGGCCATTCATATTTGCGTAAATAATAAGGGCCCAAATCAATTCAACAATGTTGGTTTAATTTTCAAACAAATGTATTACACTCATTGAATAGAAATGCCAACACACACCATGGGAAACGTGTGCATAATCAGTAAGTGTTCTAGTGTCATGAAAACAACCACTAACGTAAATAATGAGGGCCCAAATCAATTCAACAATGCTGGTTTAATTTTCAAACAAATGTATTACACTGATTGAATAGAAATGCCAACAGACACCATGAGAAATGTGTGCATAATCAATAAGTGTCTTAGTGTCATGAAAACAACCACTAATAATAGACCGCCATATCCACATGGTTGAGGAGGGTAGACTGACCGCCAACCACTAATAATAGACCGCCATATCCCACGGTTGAGGTGGGTAGACTTCTTCGGTTAAGCGAGCCAAAGACTGAAAGGTTTCCACGAGAATTGAACCCTAGTGGGCTCTTTAAAAGCCAAGCATCTTTCACCATTGAGTCAAATGCCATTTGATTTTATTTTTATTATTATTATTTATTTATTTTATAATTTTTATGCACCATAGTTGCAATATTAATAGAAATTAAAAGAAACAGACTCATACAAAAAGTAAAGGTAACAATGCATGTTTAATTAAACCCATAGTTTGTGATAGCTTTAAAAATCAATCTTTTATGATCTAACATGTATGTAGTTATGTCTTATGTCTACAAAATAACTTACATTACATGAAACTATTTAATACACACAACAAACAAGGCCAAAACAAAATTTACATTAATATTCAAATAATATATTAGAGTTTATCAGTTCATACTCCTATGAAACTTCTATTACCTATAATGTTGTTACATAGAAGAGCCCTCTCAAATTAACTTTTTATGACATATATAATCCATTAAATTTGCATACACACAATAGGAGTAAAAATTATGATCAATAACACTCACACAAAATCTATGCATTAGTAAATATTTATCATGTTTGAATACCCAATACAAGAGCATTTATCTCACCTAGAAAGTCTTACCAAATTTTACATGTAGTGGTCTCATGGACTTCTTTATCCATGTGGCGTAAATATTCATTTCTTGGGTTGTAAATGGTGTGTAGGAACCTTTAACACTTTCTCCGTTATTCTTTGGATCTTGTTATCAAGAACACAAGTATGGAAGCCCATGATCATTTCGTCCATCATTCTAGATTCAAAAACAAACTTGCGTGGTGGAGGCTTCAAGTTGAATCGGGACCAATGCAAGAAGCAAGGAGGATAAGAGCCAACTTATAAGGAGAGGTAAAAGCCATTTTTCACTTTGCGTTAAGATGTCATAGGGAATGTAAAATCTCTACACCTTAAAAAAACCGTTGAAATGCAAGTCATGGGAGGGAAACAAACCATTGATGCGCATATGATAATCAACCCACATGAAGAGTAGGGAAAAAATAACTCATGGTGGGCCTAGTTATTTGATGAAATGAAAGGTTACATCTTTCGAGGAACAATATGGGAATGTGATGTAAAGTGAACAACGAATCAACGAGGCAACTTATTCTTATGGTCTTGCAATGCCTAACAACGATTGTGAGCAATTGATTTACACAATGTTAGCTCGATCTCGATCCCAGACTGTAAGGAATGCCTATCGACATTAATTAAAAAAGGCATTTATTCTATGATATAATTTTTTTCATTCTATGTAAATGACAAAATGCTTAGTGGTAACATGGCAAGGCATCAAAGCCAATATTATCAACACTACAAGTATACCAATAGGAAGTAACAACGAGTATAAATAGAGGAGAAGGTAGTGTAGGTAATATCATCGGACGAGCCACCATCAAGGCAATCATCGAAATTTGAAAACATTAATAGCAATGCAGATTCAACTTTGAAATATTCAAAACCATACAAACCCTTATTTTGTTGTACATCTCTTCTTCTACAAGGAACCTTCACAAATGAAACACTCAAACCCTTATCTTGTCGCACATCCTCTCGTTCTTTGCCACACATCCACAAATGAAACACTATAATGTTCAGGGAACACTGAATTTACAACTTTTGGAAAAAAAAAAGGTCAAAAAAATTTTGTTTTATCAATCCCTTAATTTCACAAAATTAGCAGGTAATGTTTTTTAGGACCGTAGTGAAATCGACAAGATGAAGAAAAACACAATCAACTCCAATTTATGGTCAAAACACAGCTCAAAGAAGTATATCATCCCTTGACTTTCGAATAGAGAATTTGAAGCAAACTCGACAAACAAAATCTCATCTCCAAAACGCATCCAACTGAAAAATGTTGTTCGATCTTTGGTCAAATAGGCGTCGTATGTCTTCATCAGCTGTCTAGTCCCTAAAACTTCTCGTCTTGCCCTAAAATTATCCAAAATGCAATGAATCAATAAATTAAAATTTGTCTTTTCTCATATCATTAAAGTATGTAAATAGAGTGCTTTTACGGATGTACAAAAAAATGTAATATGACACGGAAAAACCATACATCGCTGGAGGCACGCACTTATTTGAAAATCGCGTAAAAATCGATGATTTGTAGTTTTTGGCATTGAAAACAAAAGATTGAACCAAATTGATCTCGTTAAAATCGGTTGGATCTTACGGAGGTTTCGTATGATCCGATTTAGAAGTGTTGAAATCTCTCATGAAGTTTCTCGGCACTTAAATGAAAGCTTCAAACCCTAACTCCTCAACTTTAAGGAAAAATATGTATGCACACAGTGGCGAAATAGTGACGAAGGATCAATGGATGTAAATAAGTTCATGGTCTTGCACGTGTACGCCTTTGTTCTCAGTTCATCCATTTGCATTGCAATAGGGGAGCTCCCACTATAAGAAATGCCTATCGACATTAACTAGCAAAAGCACCCATATGTGTTTCGAAAGGTCAATAGGCATGATTAGTATAGACTTTATGTTCTTTAAAATTCTTTTATATGATGTTTTTATAGAGTGACGTGGTGAACCAAATTTTCCTTGTTGTTTCTAATGTGATGTGATGGAGGAAACCATTGTTGATGGATTTAACATATGTGAAACCTAGGCAATGCTTATATATCAAACCCAATTTCAATTTCATAGTGTTAATGTTTTCGAGATAGGCCATGGGGGCAATCAGACACTAATTCAAAACTATCACTTGAAGCTCAAATCTTCAAAAACTCTAGTTTTGTCATCAATGTTTTTATGGTGAAAGGTAAGAGGATCCAGGAAAAGTAGATATGAGATATATCTATGTAACCCAACTCATGTCATAAAATTATTCTAAAAGTGAAATTATTAAGTGGTGCTTCGTTTGACATGTTGGCCAAATGATGATAATGGATGTAATTTGTCTATAATTGTTGTAACTTAGGTGGAACATGATCGCCTTACCAAGTACCTTATTTTTTATGAAGCCACATATTCAATTCAATTTCAGACTTCTCTATCTCATTTATATATTTGCATATCCATGGAATGCTCCAAATAGGTTTTTCCCCATAGAAAGTCGGATGTCTAGGTTGTGCCCTAAGAAAGGAAAAATTGTTCTTGAAATGGATTAGAATAACGTCTTTGTTCATCAAAATATTTATTTTATTCATAAAATTCAAGTGAGTTACTTTAGGAGATGCACATGATTGGTTTGGTAGAAGCACTCAAACAATTTGAAACAATGCAAGAAAATGTAACTTCATGGAATGTCTTGATTGCAAGATATGCTCATAATAAGAGATGTGGTCCCCTTATTATAATGATTGCATGGGTTATACAAAATGGGTTTTCACTTATAAGATCCCGAAGAGACATCTATCTAAAATGAAGAACCATATAGATGATATGTTAACACTTTATCAAATGCCTAAAGATTCAAGGAATGTAAGAGCAATATTTAATCTTCATTTCTATTTTTTTGTCATTGGTTCGATACTTAGTTTACTAGTTGTGGGCGGAGTGGGGTATTTGCATGCTACTTGATAGGTTGATTATGGCACTCGCCTTGTGTTTGATCCTTTCTCTTTGAATCATGAGTTATTGGTTATTTACCAATCCTTCCATACTATCATAAAAACATAATTTTCATGTCAATATTTTAGAAATCATAATTTTATACAAAATCAAGCAAGACTTGTTTATAATTAACAATATTTACATGTGCTCTTTTGAATGAAGCCCAATTTGTGAAATAAAGTGTATCTAAAATTTAGTTCTGTTATCATTCAAAATCTCATCTTACAACTTAAGTTGTCATAATATTTTTTAACGTCAAATTGACTACGGTAAAATAAATTCCTTCATGATCTATATACGTAATGTAATTACTTGTATAAATTTGATTATCGGTAGAAATATAACACCAACGAACACAATATTTCAGATGAATGATCTCAATGTGCAAGAAGAATAGCTTAGCCACTTCGAGGGGGAAACCTCCAAACCAAACAATAAGACTCAAATGCTGAATATGATCATGAACTACTACCTAATAACCCCTATATATACTATTCCTATGTTATGGCCAACACCAAGGCCGACCCACTAATGAAAATATAACATATATGAAAGAGATACATAATGATAAGAAGTTATGATAGCCACAAGTCGACTATATACATCCAATATAAGATATATGATTAAGGGCGTAGCATGCCCCTCCCCTTCCAAGCAACATTGTCCCCAATGTTGAGAAGATCTAAATGTTGTTGTAGGAAATTTGCATCCTCCCAAGTTGCATCGTCATTGTCTAGATTTTTCCACTTGATCAAATACTCAGTGATGACCCCTGTCGCCCTTAATCGCTTCTTCGCATGTCTGAAGGATGCATTCTGGTTCCAAAATGATTCTGCCCTCTTCATCAAGCTTGGGTAACACAATTTGGGTTGATCTTTGTCACGTCCAATTACCTTTTTTAGGAAAGATACATGGAAGACTGGATGAATTCAAGTAGTCAGAGGAAGTTCCAGTTTGTATGCTACATTTCCAATCTTCTATAACACTTGATAAAGACCATAATACTTAGGTGGGTAAGTGCACCAAGATGGTGGACAATTAAGTGGACATAAAAACCTAAAATTCAAATACGCGCTCATGATTTTTTAAATTGTGCTCGCATAAATTTTTGTATAGGTTTGGTGATTTCCGAACCTAAAACCGTGATCGCGGTTTCTGAAACCGCGATGTGGTCCTCTCGAGACCAAAAAAAAGCAGACCCACGACTCCTCATTTTCCCTTATTTTTCCTTTCCAACCACGATTTCTCTTAGACCTTTGCACTCGTACTTTGAATACCCCTAAAAATTACTCTTCAGACTTGTGGATCGTGATAGTTTTTTCAACCGTGTCGCCAAGACAAAGAGGTAAGCCCTTGATTTTGATCAATTTGTTTGCATTTTAGGTTATTTTTTGTGATTTTCATGGGTTTTTCAAAAAAAAATTATGTATACAATTTTTTTGTTTTGTCAGTTTCTCGGCGAGCTCGTAATCCTACAAACCCTCCAAACAATCATCAAAACCCTCCAAACATTCCGCAAAACCCTCCTCCAAACATAGATCCACCTCCTGTGGCTCCTTCTGTCCCCACGGAGCCAATAGGAACACAAGCTAATATCGTTGGAAAAATCCAACAAAATAAAATTGCCATTGAGAACCTTATTTAGAATATAAGACAAAATCATGCCACAAATCCATCCCGCATGACTTTAGCCAACACATTGCAAACATTGATTGGTGAAGTTGACTCTACAACCAACCAAATAGACAGATGGAATACCTTTAGAGGTGATTGTAGGCGGTGGTATGCAAATAAATTATCCCATGCGGCCATAAAAGACAAAAAAATGGAAAAGACCGCATTTGTGCATTATTTACGACCCAAGAACCAATGCCCCCCAGCAGCTACTTGCAAACGGTTCCTAATCCATTGGTGCCACGATGACCGAATCAAGAACAATTTTTGGGACCAATGGTGGATGGTTTTTTATTATCCACCATGCAACAACAATGAGGTTCCCCTCTATTTTTTAAAGAAATTATATTGCGAGTTCGTGCTTAATGAGGTCCTAAACTATTTTGACTTTTTACGATTTTTTATGGGCGAGGTGGTGGCTCTGCATAGAGTAGACCTAGTGCATGCGTAGATCAACCATGGATCCTCCATGCCCCAAAATCCCCACTACATTCAGTTATCCCTCCTATAGTGAAGGAGGTTGTAGAGATTGACACACTACATGCATTGAGGGAGCTCTTGACACTCGACCCAACATAGGGAGCAAATTACATCTTGTGATGTTGGTGGAGGCGCTAGTTCTATTGCACCACACCACTTTGGATCATGTGGTGTCGTATGTATGCCTTGGGCGAGACATCATTTCTTTGGATCACATTATTTCTTTTCTCTAGATGAGATGATGGCGGATGTTTTGGAACCTAGTGCAATGGATCTGGTCTTTCACAAGTAAATGTCAAATAAAAATATTAATATATATATATATATATATATATATATACAATAGTTTAATTCATGTTTGAGATTTTAATATATATGTATTTCATTATACGTTATGTACATACATGTAAAAACTAATTTTTATTTTATTTTAAATAGCAAGAGCCGGTGAAGGAAATATCGGTGTTGACATGCTAGCTTCATGTAATTTGGGCATGTTCTACAAACATAAGTTTCAAGTTGTACTTAAATTTCAAATTTCATTTGATTGTGCACTTTTATTATTATAATGTTTCACTGTACATGTACATATTAATATAATGTTTTTCTTTTATACGTATAGGAGCACGGTAGGTCATCATCTTCTCTGGGAAGCGAGGCTATTGGCACGCCTCACATGTATTTTTACGAGTTAGTTTCTCTTTACACTTTTCAGTTCTAATTTTGGAAGTTCACGTGGATTATGCTTTGGCTCTATTATGTGGCGATCATGTAGATTAATATTTATTTGTATATATGTTTTTATAGCTTATGACTGCGTCAGAGAGTCTCCTCCATTTATGCGGATTGTGGAGGTTATTGTAGATATCTTTGCCATAAGCATCTGCAAATCCACTAACTAAGGTATAATTTTTTAAATTTGTTAAATTTATTTAGGAATTATTTCTTATTACTTAAATCTACAATATCAAATTTTGTACATGAAATATTTAATTTGAAATTTAATTATTTGTATGTAGCTTACCTCTCATGAGTCTCTTTTGTTGTCCCCATCGTGCGTCAACGACAAACCTGATAGGGATCATGACATTGCGGTAAGATTTCACATGCATTTTAACTAAATTCTAAGTTTCTAAATTTTGAATGTATTTTTAAAATATGGGTGTTAAAATCTTGTTGTTTATGAATGTGCAGGTTAGGTTGCAGGCCTACTTAGAGACGCCTAGGACCACATGGATGAAATCCGTAGTGGCATCTCCCTCCACTACATCCCCAGGGTCATGGACATGCTACTTCTTAGCAGGCGAAGAGAGGGAAGATGTTTCATGATTAGATTCATAGGACATGGATGCACATGTGTGTGTGTGTGTGTGTGTGTGTGTGTGTGTGCGGTGGAGTTAGGTTGCAGGCCTACTTAGAGACGCCTAGGACCACACGGATGAAAACCGTAGTGGCATCTCCCTCCACTACATCCCCGGGTCATGGACATGCTACTTTTAGCAGGGCAAAGAGAGGGAAGATGTTTCATGATTAGATTCATAGGACATGTATGCACACACACACACACACACACACACATATACATACATATATATATATATGGGCTAGTTGGTCCTAGTTCATGATTCTTCATAGGACATTGTATATAGCCTTATGCGGCTGCATGTGGTCTTATATGTATGACACACTTGGTTTGAGATGTACACATGTTATGAACTTATATTTTCAAATATACGCATTCACACTTAGTTTGATGCATTATATATATGGATGTGTTGGTTTTCATAACGATATTACTTCTATGTTTGATTCAAATTCATTGCACATGATATCCTTCTATGTATGTATATTCTATGTATATTAATTATATATGTATGTTTGATTTAAAATATTCTATGTATATTAATTCTACTTGTAACTGGACCTATCAGTTGGATTTCAAAGCTTCAAAATATTACAATTTTTTCAACTACTGAGGTAGAATATGTAGCTACCTATCATAGTTGTCAGGAGGTAATTTGGGTAAAAAAATTATTGGATGAGTTTTGAAGATATCAATAGAAGATGAAGGTATTGTGTGACAATCAAAGTGTTATTTAATTATCCAAGAATCTAGCTTATCACAATAAGACAAAGCATATTTTAGTTAAGTATAATTTGGTTATCTTCTATTCATTTGCAGAAAATGCGATGAGTTGGTCGTGTAATATATAAAGTGGATTGGTTATCAAGGTGGATATTATAAGATATGTGACAACAAAATTAAATTTTAGATCCCTTTACGACAACAAGTTAAAAAAGTTGTAATTGTTGAAAAAGTTGAAAACGGTTGGTCGTGGCACCAAACCGATTGCGCACGGACACGTCGGGTGGTCGGGTAAATGCTATAGGAAGTGTCGTTTGGTCTTGCAACAACATCATTGCTTAGGGCTACCTCGTTCGGGCAGAGTCCCTCAAGAGCCCTGAGACCAAAAAATTGTTCAACTTCGACGGGTGACTACGTAGAATTCATGGCACCTAGAGATGTCTCGTCTGATCCTACACCTCGGCGTAGGGACACTCTACAATATCCTGTCTCGGTTTTTCCTTCTCTAAATGGTGCTCTCACTGCCCTATTGTTTGTAAACACACCGAATAGTGTAGTTCGAGACAATGTAAGGCTGTCAAATGGTATATTGTGTAAATGGTGGGTTGTGGCACCAAACTAAGCTGCGTGGACACGTCACGGTTGGCGGTGAACGCTAGAGGAGGTGTCGTTTTGGTGTGCAACAACGTCATTTCTCCTGGGCTACCTCGTTCGGGCGGAGTCCCTCAAGAGCCTTGAGACCAAGAAATCATTTAACTTCGACAAGTGATTACGCAGACTCCATGGCACCTAGAGATGTCTCGTCTAATCCTACACCTCGGTGTAGGGACACTCTATAATATCTTGTCTCAGTTTTTTCCTTTTCCATACGGTGCTCTCACTGCCCTATTATTTACAAACGCGTCGAATAGTGTAGTTCGAGACAGTGTAAGGCTGTTAAATGGTATATTGTGTAAACGGTGGGTCGTGGCACCGAAATGACTAGTTGGACATGTCTGGGTCGCTAGGTGAACGCTAGAGGAGGTGTCGTTTTGGTGCGCAGCAACGTCGTTGCTTTCGGGCTACCTCGTTCGAGCGGAGTCCCTCAAGAGCCCTGAGACCAAAAAATTGTTCAACTTCGATGAGTGACTACACAGACTCCGTGACACCTAGAAATATCTCATCTAATCCTACACCTTGACATAGGGACACTCTACAATATTTTGTCTCAATTTTTTCCTTCTTCAAACGGTGCTCTCGCTGCCCTATTGTTTGCAAACGCGTCGAATAGTGTAGTTTGAGCCGATGTAAAGTTGTCAAATGGTATATTGTGTAAACGGTGGGTCGTGGCACTAAAATGACTACTCAGACATGTCGGGTTGCCAGTGAACACCAGAGGAGGCATCGTTTTGGTGCGCAACAACGTCGTTGCTTTCGGGCTACCTCGTTCGGGCGGAGTCCCTCAAGAGCCCTAAGACCAAAAAATTGTTCAACTTCGACGGGTGACTACGCAGACTCGTGGCACCTAGAAATGTCTCATATAATCCTACACCTCGACATAGGAACACTCTATAATGGTCTCTGTCTCATTTTTTTCCTTCTTCAAACGGTGCTCTCACTTTACCCTATTGTTTTTGCAAACACTTTGAATAGTGTAGTTTGAGATGATGTAAGGCTGTCAAATGGTATATTGTGTAAACGGTGGGTTGTGGCACCGAAATGACTACGCAGAAATGTCCAAGTCACTAGGTAAATGCTAGAAGAGGTGTCATTTTGGTGCACCACAACATCGTTGCTTCCGGGCTACCTCGTTCAGGTGGAGTCCCTCAAGAGCCCTGAGACCAAAAAATTATTCAACTTCAACGGGTGATTACATAGACTCTGTGGCACCTAGAGACGTCTCATTTGATACTACACCTCGGTGTAGGGACACTCTATAATAGCCTATCTTGGTTTTCCTTATTCAAATGGTGCTCTCATTGCCCTATTGTTTGCAAACGGCAGAATAATGTAGTTGAGACAGTGTAAAGTCACAAACGGTATATTGTGTAAGCAGTTGGTCGTGGTACCAAACCTACTACATATACATATGCAGGTGTCCATGTGAATGTTAGAGGAGGCTTCGTTTTGGTGCACGAAAACATCGTTGCTCCCAGGCTACCTCGTTCGGGCAGAGTCCCTCAAGAGTCCTGAGACCAAAAAATCGTTCAACCTTGACGGGTGACTACACAGACCATGTGGCGCCTAGAGATATCTCGTATGATCCTAAACCTCGACATAGGGACACTCTATAATAGCTTTGTCTCAGCTTTTTTCCTTCTTCAAACGGTGCTCTTTACCCTATTGTTTGCAAACGCAGAATATTGTAGTTTGGTGGTGTAAAGGTCATCAAATAGTATATTTTGTAAAAAATGGGTCGTGCACACGAACCGACTGCGTGGAAACATCCGATTGGCTAGGTAAACACTATAGGAGGTGTCTTTTTGTGCGTGACAACGTCATTGCTTAGGGCTACCTCATTTGGGCGAGTCCCTCAAGAGCCTTGAGACCAAAAAATCGTTCAACTTCGACGAGTGACTACGCAAACTCTCGTGGTACCTAGAGACGTCTCGTTTGATCCTACACCTCGGCATAGGGACACTCTATAATAGCTTGTCTTGTATTTTCCTTCTCTCTAAACGGTGCTCTCTCACCGCCCTATTGTTTGTAAATACGTCGAATAGTGTAGTTCGAGACAATGTAAGGCTATCAAACGGTATATTGTGTAAATGGTGGGTTGTGGCACCGAACCGATTGTGCAAACTCATATAGGTGGCTAGGTGAACACTAGAGGAGGCATCATTTTGGTGCATGACAACGTCGTTGCTTCCGGGCTACCTCGTTCGGGCGGAGTCCCTCAAGAGCCTTGAGACCAAAAAATTGTTCAACTTTGACGGGTGACTACGCAGACTCTGTGGCACCTAGAGATGTCTTATCTAATCTTTCACCTCGGCATAGGGACACTCTATAATGGCTTGTCTTAGTTTTTTTCCTTCTTCAAATGGTGCTCTTTACGCCCTATTTTTGCAAACGCGCCAAATAGTGTAGTTCGAGACAATGTAAAAAGGTATCAAACGGTATATTTTGTAAACGGTGGGTCTGGCACCGAACCGACTATGCAGACACATCTGAGTGGCCAGGTGAACACTAGAGGAGGCATCTTTTTGGTGTGCGGATGGCGTCGTTGCTTCCGGTCTACCTCATTTGGGCGGAGTCCCTCAAGAGCCCTGAGACCAAAAAATCGTTCAACTTCGATGGGGTGACTACGCAGACTCCATAGCACCTAGAGATGTCTCATCTAATCTTACACCTTAGCATAGGGACACTCTACAATATCTTATCTCAGCTTTTTTCTTCTCCAAACGATGCTTTCGCTGCCCTATTGTTTGCAAACGCACCTAATAGTGTAGTTTGAGTCGGTGTAAGGCTATCAAACGGTATATTTTGTAAACGATGGGTCGTTGCACCAAACAAACTACGCAGGCACATATAGGTGGCCAGGTGAATGCTAGAGGAGGTGTCATTTTGGTGTGCAACAACATTGTTTCTTCCGGGCTACCTCGTTCGGGCAGAGTCCCTCAAGAGCCCTAAGACCAAAAAATCGTTCAACTTTGACTAGTGACTACACAGACTCTGTGGCACCTAGAGACGTCTCGTCTGATCCTACACCTCGGCGTAGGGACACTCTAACATAGCCTATCTCAGTTTTTTCCTTCTTCAAATGGTGCTCTCGCTGCCCTATTGTTTGTAAATGCATCGAATAGTGTAGTTTGAGCCGGTATAAGGCTGTCAAACGGTATATTTTGTAAACGGTGGGTCATGGCACCGAACCAACTACATGGACACATCTGAGTGGCTAGGTAAACACTAGAGGAGGCATTGTTTCGGTGCGCAATGCAACAACGTCGTTGCTTAGGGCTACCTCGTTGGGCGAAGTCCCTCAAGAGCCCTAAGACCAAAAAATTGTTCAACTTCGATGGGTGACTATGCAGACTCCGTGGTGCCTAGAGACGTCTCGTATGATCCTACACCTCGGTGTAGGGACCCTATATAATATCTTATCTTGGTTTTTTCCTTCTCCAATCGGTGATCTTGCTGCCCTATTGTTTGCAAATACGTCGAATAGTGTAGTTTGAGACAATGTAAGGCTATCAAATGGTATATTGTGTAAACGGTGGGGTCATGTCACCGAACCGATCATGGCAGACTTGTTTAGGTGGCGGTGAACACTAGAGGAGGCATCGTTTTGGTGCGTGACAACGTCGTTGCTTAGGGCTACCTTGTTGGGCGGAGTCCCTCAAGAGCCCTGAGACCAAAAAATTATTCAACTTCGACGGGTGATTACGCGGACTCGTGACACCTAGAGATGTCTCATCTAATCCTTCACCTTGGAGTAGGGACACTCTACAATAGTCATCTCGAGTTTTTCCTTCTTCAAATGGTGCTCTTTCCCCTATTGTTTGCAAACACGCCCTGAATAGTGTAGTTCGAGACATGACATAAGGTATCAAACGGTATATTTTGTAAACGGTGGGTCGTGGCACCAAACCAACTATGCAGACACATCCGGTGGCTAGGTGAACACTAGAGGAGGTGTTTTTTGGTGCGCGACAACGTCGTTGCTTCCGGGCTACCTTGTTCGGGCAGAGTCCTCAAGAGCCACGAGACCAAAAATTGTTCAACTTTAATGGGGTGACTACGTAGACTCCGTGGCACCTAGAGATGTCTCGTCGATCTTACACCTTGGCGTAGGGACACTCTACAATTGTCTCGCTTTTTTCCTTCTCCAACGGTGCTTTCAACGCCCTATTGTTTGCAAACGCATCGAATAGTGTAGTTGAGTCGGTCTGTAAGGTATCAAACGGTATATTTTGTAAACAATAGGTCGTGTTGCACCAAATTGACTATGCGGACACATCCGGGTGGCTAGGTGAATGCTAGAGGAGGTGTCGTTTGGTGTGCAACAACGTTGTTGCTCCGGGCTACCTCATTCGGCGGAGTCCCTCAAGAGCCTTGAGACCAAAAATCATTCAACCGATTTGGTGACTACGTAGACTCTGTGGCACCTAGAGACGTCTCGTCTGATCCTACACCTTGATGTAGGGACACTCTACAATAGCCTATCTCAGTTTTTTCCTTCTTCAAACAGTGCTCTCGCTGCCATATTGTTTGTAAACGCGGCAATAGTGTAGTTTGAGCTGGTGTAAGGTTGTTAAACGGTATATTTTTTAAACGGTGGGTCATGGCACCGAACCGACTACGTGGACACATCTAGGTGGTTAGGTGAACACTAGAGGAGGCATCATTTTTGTGCGCAACAACGTCGTTGCTTCGGGCTACCTCATTCGGACGGAATCCCTCAAGAGCCCTAAGACCAAAAAATCATTCAACTTCGATGGGTGACTACGCAGACTCGTGGCACCTTGAGATGTCTCATCCGATCCTACACCTCGTTGTAAGGACCCTCTATAAAATACTATCTCAGCTTTTTTCTTCTCCAATCGGTGCTCTCTGACCTATTGTTTGCAAACGCACCGAATAGTGTAGTTCGAGACAGTGTAAGGTCACAAAGCGGTATATTTTGCAAACAGTGGTCGTGGCACCGGACCGACTACACACACACGTAGGGATGGTCTTGTAAACACTTGGGGAGGTGTCGTTTTGGTTCTCTAAGCTCCAGGTCCTTCTGGGGTACCTCCTCCGGAGCAAGAACCCCCCCTCCACATGTACATAAATCATTGTTAATTACTTCTCTTTTCTTGTAAAATAATGAAAGCTTCTCTTAGCTTCAATAATTTATAATTCTCTACTAACAATGCCAACTATGTGAAGGTGGAAGCTTTTCTGGCACCACTAACCTGCATATAAAAGTCTTAGTCAAATAAATTTAAGTTTCAAATCAAATCCATACTAGATATATACAAAATACACAAATTTAATAAAATATATAAACTTAAATTTATCTAACTAAAAATTTATATATACAAAAGAAATTATATATACCCGACATGAGCATTGTAAATTCATTGCAATAAACCATCGGATCATATCTACTCGAATAGCAGACATGATTGCTTCATGATCTCGATTGTCGAACCTTCCAAAGAATCTTGTTATTATCCCTTTCTCGATATCTATATAGTTGAATATTTATCGCTAGAACTAGATGCGAATATAAGAGTATTTTCTGTGTATCTCAAAATCTTCAAACACCAAAACATAGGAGTTTTTAAATGGATATTACTAAAGCCAAGTCCCAAGAACTACCACTGACCCTGTAGGGTACTCAATATCTTCGCCATCTATAACAGAGAAGTCAACTTCTTTCTTTCCTCGATGCAACGATATAAGAAATAGTTTGTTCCTTCTTCATTTTCTTTTGTCACAATAACTACAAACACATGTCCTAAAAAAAAAAGGTTTCAACTCAAATTTAAATTGTACATATTAAAATTTCAATGGACATAACTCAATACAAAAATTGTAAATAACCATAAATACCTTGTCGCACCAAAATCAAAATTTCGTCAAAGTCTTTGGATGTTGTAACTTCATCTACAGAAATAATTCATAATGCTTGTGGAGGTTGATAACTAGCAAGCGAAGTTAGAGGCCTACAAATCCATCCATCAACCCATTCTTGTGAATCACACTTAGCAGTGACAAATTTGATATAAGATGCACAAAAACATGTCAACTTTTTTGTCCATGTGGCCCACGAAGTAGCGTCTGAGCTACAAAATGAGTGCATTTCACTGGACCCAGTGAGTGTCATATAATCCTCGTAGTTAGCAATTTGTTGTTCCTCTATCAACCAAAAATATCTTTAAAACCATGGAAATTTCTTGAGAACCTCAGGCCATGTTGTCAATACACCATTCCACTATGCTCTTTGCATCTTTCAATTTAGCACCATCTTTGTACTTCAACTCTTCTCTTGCAAGAGCTCTTTTCACACATGCCCCTGCACCGTCATTCTCTCCTTTTCCATGTCCAACCTCAATAAAACTCCAAATATGTTGCACACCCATCGTAACGTGCATCCTGCTCATCCAATAAAACATTCATGCATTCTTAAACCGAGATGTGTAATTATCGACCATATATAATGTTGTTTGAAGTGGATGTCCCTATCGAGACAAGTTTCCATAAAATAACGGAAACACCCTTGCACAAATTAAGTAGAATGAGTAGATCATCACCGATATAAAAATGGTACTCTCTTAAAATTTTTCGATCATTCTCTCATCTGTCAGAGAATGTATAAATGCTATATGCACAAAAATGGCAACTTATACTTGAGTTGTAATATTATGATTGAACCTCCATTTGTGGTTGCGCAATGTATAATTCTCTGCAAAATCTACCACTGAAACAATAGTACCAATAGGAAATGTGTATTTGCATATATTGAATCTATTCATCCAACCATCAAGCTCTGTGTGTATGCCAAGCATACTCATTAACAATTTCATCCTTAAATTTTCTCATAAATTGAAAAACAGGCATATGTTCTGTAACTAGCTCACACCATTTAAACTCTTTTCCATCTTTCAATTGGTATGCAACTGATTTATATTTATCAAACTCAACTAAATTATTTCCTATTGCACCTTCAATTTGCACATGGATGCAACTTTCCAATTTAGGTAATCCGCCACATGTACCACAACTTCCATCTAAACAATCCTGACTATAAAAAAATTGTCTGACTTTTTTTTCACAAAATATCATAGGAATGAAATCCCTGGAAGATATTGGTGGAACTTGAACACCACATTCTGATAACATAGTTTCAGAATGTAAAATAGAATGAATACATAAAAATTTAGCATAATGCATAGTAAATTTAACATGTTGCCTACAACAACAAGTGGTGCGAGCGTAGTTAATTTTCACATAGAATGGTTTTAACATTTCAAAAAAATGTTGAATAATTTTAATTTTGGATGCTCTCGTTCAAACTTACGAAAAAAATTGAGTTTGAGTCATATCTAAGAAATGCTTTGGATGTGGTTCACGATTAATAGAACCAACTCTCCGTTTTACAACATCTCTTGTATTAGGTGAAACCCTAGTGTTATCATGCCAAAATTGAATAACAAATTCTCTTATAAAGATCGTATTATATTTGTCCTTACGCGGTGCTCTAGCAGAAAATGCCCAAAAATCGGTGTTATTGAGTGATTGAAGGATATTACGTCTTTCAATTGCTTTCATTAGAGTTTTTTTATTAACTTGCAACATTCGACTTGTTTACGTAATCAAATGTTATTTTTATCGATTCACTTACAACACTAGTAGCAAGTACACGACGCACAATATTACTATCCTTAGTGTGTCTCGACTGACACCAACAAATGTGATATGCATCATGAAGGTTTTCAACAATTGTAGAGGTTTGACCACGTATATTAGATGTTGTCAATCCTAAGGTGTTTAATGTAGGTCTCATTTTATTCAATTTCATCAAACTAACCAACAACTGACATCTTTGGGAATCATTTAAAATTTTAAAATGATTATCCCAAATTTCAGTGGCTTTTCTTTTGATTTATCGTTCGGAAAGTTTGTCAAACATTGGTTTCAAAATTTTTTATCAATTTCAATAAAATAATTAGGTTTCTTATAGAAAATCCTAGGAGGTGTTTTTGTCAAATTTTACTTATCTACAGTTTCAACCTAAATTTCTTTATTCACATTTTCATTGTCTCCTTCAATTTCAACATTTGCTACATCACAAGTATTTAATTCTTCTTCAACATTGACAGTAAAAACATCTTCATCATAAGTATTTAATTCAACTTCAACATTGACAGTAGAAACATTACCTAGTTCCTCATTACTTACAATAGTAGGGGTTGAAGATGAACCTCTTCTTGATTCACGAAGATTCTCGCATTCGCTCAACATTTTGAAATATGTTTGCCTCTAATTCGTTTGGTGTTTTTTACTTAATGACTTCCTTTTTGACTTTGTTTCTTGTCTCCCATGATGTTTTACTTCGGTGATAAGAAAAATGTAAAACGATAAAATTTACTGAGTAATTCATACGGTAAAGTCAAACAGTAAAAATCACATAGTAATTAGAACATTGGGATGCATATAAATATGATTTATAAACCACAATCGTGGTTTATAAACCACGATCACGGTTTATAAAGCACGATCGCGGTTCTGTTTAAAAACCCGCGATCGTGGTTTATAAACCGTGATCGCGCTTCTTTCTGTATCATCAAATCTGACCCTAAGGCTCAAGAAATATTTGTTTTTCCCCAACCAAAGCTATGAAAGGTCATTATGAAGTGTAAAGGGTCAAAAAACTTCAAATTTGCTCTTCCATAGACTTGAACCATGCTAAAAACTGAAAACATTTCACAAAAATGGTGCCATCGCATAGGGGAGACTATTAGCTTCGTAGAAATATTGATTTTAAAGTGAATAGAATAAGATAAATATCATTTTATTATTTTTTACTAACAATATGTCTTTAAGACATTTTTTCCCACGAATGTTCATGTCTACGTTTAAGACTGCAACTTTTGTTTCACTTATCAAAATATGATAAAACTTATACCATTCCAAGTGTAGAGAAATTCTATACACGTTAAAAATATATATATTTGATTACGATATTTTTATATAATTATGGCGGGCAAATGGAAAGTGCTCTGTTTTCTAAATATTTTTAGACCACTTTCACGGAAAAAATCATTAAAAAAATATATTACTCGAAAAAATACAAAATAAAATCCATGCCAAGATAGACAACAACTACATCTAACTTTTCACCTAAGGAAAAAAAAATAACAAGATTTGGTCATCCAAATCATGGGCAAACAGAGACTACTGATCTTATAGGTTTTTTCAAAAACAAAAATCAAGTCATATAATTTTAAGTGTTTAATATAGCTAAACTTGTCCGTTTTTTTTTTTTAAATAGTATTTTAGAAACTAGATTTTGGATGCTACGATTCATATTTATATAATTTTTTCTAATTTTGAGTGCACATATTGCTAATAATCCCTACAAGTTGAGATTTCGTTGTTTTTTGCAATATGATGTCCACTTATGACCCTTTTTTGTCCACCAACTTGGTGCACTTACCCAAGTGAAAGCATGTTATGCTTTTTCTATTGTTTAAGGACATTTGCTTATATGGTTGTAAATGAACAAAAACCCAATCACTGAGACTTCAAAATGTTTTTCACTACAATTTTGGTGCACCTCTTTGCTAAATGCGGTTTTTTGTGCCATGGCCAAATTCTCCCTAAGACTAGAAAGCACCTCTTATTGGTGTTGAATATGTTCTTCAACTACTCGAACCCTTAGTTGGACTCTCAAAGATGAAGTGATAGATGGTGGATGGTACCCATATAATGCCAAGAAAGGAGACATTTTAGATGAAGTATGAAAGGAGGTGTTATACCACCATTCTGCCAGCAGTAACCATTGGACCCATCTCGCTTACTTATCTGATGTAAAACAACGAAGATATCCCTCCAAGCACTTGTTTACCACATATGTTTGCCCATCAGACTGGGGATGATAAGAGGAACTACGAGCTAGTTGTGTTCCCAAGCATGAGAACAAGTTAGTCCAAAAATTACTAGTAAAGATAGGGTCTCGATCACTTACTATAATCTTTGGTGTCCCATGTAGCTTCTGAATTGTATCCTTGAAGGCCGTAGCTACTGTACTTGCAACAAATGGATGTGATAAAGCACAAAAATGGGCATATTTGGTGAGTCTGTCCATCACCACCATGATTACATTTTTACCTTCAAATTTAGGCAATCCTATGATGAAGTCCATGGACACCTCTTCCCACTTCTGGCTAGGAATAGATAAAGGTTGTAAAAGACCGTGGATTTAATTATTTCACCCTTATTTTCCGACAAACCATGCATTCATTACAAAATTTTGGACATATCCTTTTAGCCCTTCCCGGAAAAATCATGCTTGATTCGATGATAAGTTTTTAAGAAGCGAGAATGACCCCCTACGGAGAAGCATGGAGCTAAGATAGAAGCCTATTTTTAAGGAGTGAATTCTTACATAGATATAATCTATCTTTATACCATAAAACATCTCCTTTCCATACAAATTTTTTTTGACATGCTTGGATCTTGTTGGAGATTTTGAATGTCATTTTGTGTACATGGGTCATTTTTCCATTCAGACCTTGCATCCTCTATCCAATCCTCCTGTAATACAGATATGGCACACAACAATGCCTGGGTAGATTCATCCTTCCAAGATAAAGCATCAACAACTACATTCTCTTTCCCTTTCTTGTATATTATCTCAAAATCATACCCCAACATTTTTGAGACCCATTTATGTTGTTCTTTTGATGATAAACATTGCTCTAAGAAGTATTTTAGACTATCATGATCTGTCTTTACTTTGAAATGTCGTCCCATTAGATATGGTCTCCATTGCTTCACTGCATGAAGTATTGCTAACATTTCTTTCTCATAAAATGGTTTAGAGATATTCTTACCTTTGAATTGGTGGCTCTCAAAGGCAATGGGTCACCCTTCTTGCATGAGTACTGCCCCCATACCATACCCTGAAGCATCACATTCAACAATGAATATTTTTGAAAAATCTGGGGTGGCTGAATCGGAGTGGTGCACGTGGCCTCCTTCAACTTCTCAAAGGCCATAGTAGCTTGCTTGTTCCAATGGAAAGAGTCCTTCTTCAATAAATTTGTGAGTGGTGTTGCGATGCTGCCATAATTCCTTACAAATCTACGATAATAACCTGTAAGCCCCAAAAATCCTCGAATATTTTTTAGGGTTTTGGGAACCTTCCATTCAAGCATGGATTTTATCTTGTTAGGATCCACTTTAACACCTTCATAAGAGACAATATGACCTAGATATTCAACTTCCTTTACACCAAAAGAACACTTAGAAGGCTTTACATAAAGTTGATGTTGTTCAAGAGTTTCTAACACCTTATTTACATGATGCACGTGTTCCTCCCATGTTTTGTTATAGATTAATATATCATCAAAGAACACTAAAACAAACTTTCAAATAAATGGCTTAAAGATGGAATTCATCAAGCTTTGAAATGTAGAGGTGCATTTTTAGTCCAAAAGGCATTACCAAGAACTCATAGTGTTCTTTATGTGTCATGAAGGTTGTTTTATGAATATCTTCATCCCCGATTCTAATCGATGATATCCAAAATGAAGATCAAGTTTTGTAAAGTAAACAATACCATGTAACTCATCTAGAAAATTATTAATTACAGGAATAGAAAACTTATCTTTAAGCTGTACTTATTGAGTTCCCTATAATCTGACACAAGCGCCAATTGTCATCTTTTTTTCTATACCATCACTACAGGAGAAGAGTAAGCACTTTGACTATGACGAATATGTCCTACTTCTAACATCTCTTGAACTATCTTCTCAATCTCACTCTTTTGCATATAGGGGTACCTATAAGGTCTGATGTTGGGTGGTTGACTCCCTGGTACTAGTTGGATGGCATGGTCATGGTCTCTTTTCGGAGGCTAGGCCCTTGGGCATTTCTCCAAACACCACTGAGTGCTCATCTATAATTGCTTACATATCTGTGGGTATAAATGTATTGGAATGATGTGCTTCCAATGAAAATAGTTGTGCCACAAACCCTTCTGCACCCTTTCTAAGCAATTTTTGCATCTGATGAGAACTTACCATCTGTGGGGACTTTGCTCTCAATCCTTTTAGTTTAAAATTCCTCCCTTATGACTGAAATTACATGAACAACTCTTGGAAATTCATTTCAATGGTTCCTAAGGTGGTAAGCCACTGAACTCCTAACACAATGTCTACTCCTCCCATGGCAATGGAATACATATTGTTATTTAGCAAGTAATCTCCCATGGCGAGATTAATGTTATGGCATTTTCCTGAACAACTAATAGTTTTCCCATCAGTGATCATGACTTGACATTCTGGAGTTGGATAAACAAATCAGTTCAAGTGTACCGCCAACTTATGATTGATGAAATTGTGAGTACTTCCCGAATCAATCAACACTGTTACCCTCTATTTTTTAAAGAATCCAACTACTTTGAGAGTTTGGGGAGTGCTAATACCAGAAATTGCATGGCATGATATTGTTGGCTGGGGATCTCCTAATTCCTCCTCTTGGCTCTACCTCTTCATCTTCTTCATTTTCTTCTTCTTCATTAGGTCCCTCAATGTAGAACAACTTCTTTTCAGCACACTTATGTCCTGGTCCAAATTTGTTGTCACAATTAAAACATAACCCTTTGGCTCTCTTTTCTTCAATTTTTTGAGGTGTCAGTCTAATTGGTCGAGGGAATGATGGTGGAAGGGTGCTACGATCTCTAATATTACTGAAAGTTTGTTTCCTACTGGAAAGAAATTTTTCCTCTGCCCTATGTGCCATGATCATAGAGTCTGAAACCTTATGAGGATTAAACATACGCACCTCAGTCTCAATTTTTCTTTAAGACCCCCAAGAAATAAGTCATTCAAATTATCTTCAGGAATATTTTCCACCCTGTAAGGAAAGGTTTTGGAATTGATGGATGTAATCTTTGACTGTTCCTATTTGTCTGAGCTTTGCTAATTGACTAAAATAATTCTCTGACACACTAGAACTATAGTACAATTGCAACTCTTCGATGAATATTGTCCATGTAACATTGAGGCCACTCTTTTTCCTTTGAGTACATAACCATCGATACCAAATGAATTGATCAGGTTCAAGATACAACGATGCCATGGTAACCTTTTGTCCCGATGGAATCTGATGAAGATCAAAGAAATTATCCATCTGGTTAATCCAATTGAGTGGATCCTTTCCATCAAACTTATGCATTTCCACTTTTGGAATCATGTTATGGGCTTGCAGAGTGTTTGTATTTGGATTGGTCATGTTTGCAGATCCACCTTGGCTAGTTTGTCTATTACTTTGACCTAAAGATCCACCCTAGTTAATATGAGTATGATTGAGTTGTGGCTGATTAGGAAGGATATGATGACCCATGATATTGTAACTAAATTGGTGAATGAAATCCTCTAATCGTTGTCCAATCTTTTCTACATCTTCTTTGTTGGCCACTCTACCCTCGAGGTTTTGCAACTCTACCCTCGAGGTTTTGCAACTCTAACTCAAGATAGTTGACCTTATGGTTAGTTAAAGTAAACCCTAACCCTGAGGGCTCTGTAGATACCCCTTATGAATCTAACTCCTCAACTATTATCTCATCCTTATCAAGTGTTTTACCCAAAGTGATGGGATTCTTTTTCCCTCTCGTCGAAGGCCCAGCCATGATGCCCCAAAATGGCAAGATTAAAGATCAAGGTCGAAATTTAGTGTTTGGGATTTCAATAGTAATTTGGCCAAATTTTATAAAACTCAAAGAATGAACTCAAACTAATTTTTAATCTTCTTTTTGGAAATGTAAATAACTTTGAAAAATTCCACAAATTACACCCTAGGTAGCCGAATTATGAAAAAACATAAAACCACTATAACTTTTTCAAATCAAGTCAAAAATTCTTAAAAATTTTAGGGAAGCTTACTTGACTGATTTCGCCACACCAAAAAAAAAATTGCAGAAAATTTCGCTACCAATTTTTAGATATGGACGAACCTTCACAATTAGGGTTTGATGCAATGTTGGCCAAGTTCAAGCTCTGATACCACTTGCAATGTAATTACTTGTATAAATCTGATTATCAAGTAGAAATATAACACCAATGAACACAATATTTCAGATAAATGATCTCAATGTGCAAGAAGAATAGCTTAGCCACTTCGAGGGGGCAACCTCCAAACCAGACAATAAGACTCAAATGTTGAATATGATCATGAACTACTACCTAATAACCCCTATATATACTATTCCTATGTTATGGCCAACACCAAGGCTGACCCACTAATGAAAATATAACATATATGAAATAGATGCATAATGATAAGAAGTTATGATAGCCACAAGTTAGCTATATACATCCAATATAAGATATATGATTAATCTTTGAGTTATTGGTTATTTACCAATCCTTCCATACTATCATAAAAACATAATTTTCATGTCAATATTTTAGAAATCATAATTTTATACAAAATCAAGCAAGACTTGTTTATAATTAACAATATTTACATGTGCTCTTTTGAATGAAGCCCGGTTTGTGAAATAGAGTCTATCTAAAATTTAGTTCTCTTATCATTCAAAATCTCATCTTACAACTTAAGTTGTCATAATATTTTTTAACGTCAAATTGGCTACAATAAAATAAATTCCTTTATGATCTATATCAATACATATATTTAAATTTTTCTTATTCGTAATTTTTTCTAAAAATAATTTTGTGCCTATCATCCAAGTCCTGATAACCCATGGATGTTTTTTGTTAGTTTATTACGACCCTTATATTTCCAACTTTCCATTCATGTATTTCTCTTATGTAACAAATCAAATGTCATCTAATCAAAAATATTAACACCAACGAAAAAAAAAAAAAAAATACCAAAGTCCATTTTATAAAAATTGAATAAACATCTTACCATTTGCGATGATATAGGCGAAAAGAAGATGTTGGAGAATATCTACAATAGAATCATGTCATCTTTCATGAGGACTAATCATATCTTGATGGGATTCATCAAGAGATTGCAAGGATATTTGTCTTGATGGGTTTCATCTTGAAGTGTATATGTTATCAGCAGGAACAACATGGCTAAACCGACAATCTTCTATCAAGAACAAAATTTCTAAGAGAGGGTAAATTTTGAGGCTCTTATTATGGGAAAACTGGATGACATCACTTTCACCAATCCAAGATCTTGAATCTCCTTATTGCTTTCACCAATCCAAGATCGAATATCTTTCTTAGTCATCCTAGTGCCACTATCGTGGTCATGAACTAAGTGAAAACATGCATTGTTTGACTAAATTATAGCACTCACTCTTTCATATCCATGACATCGTGGTCACAAATGATCTAATCCCCACCACTAGGATCTAGTTTATATTTTACAATGTTGTGTTAGCCAAGAGTGGGGTAGACATTATAACTCTCTTATATTTTTAATATAATGGGAAGTTCAATAGGACTCAAATTTTTGCCTAAGGTCTTTACTATCTATAAAGACCATATTTTAGAAGTTGAACCATTTAAAGTATAAAACAATTTAAATTTTATACCTAAATTGTGGTTATCAAAGTACATTTATGATAATAATGATTGTTACATAGTTTCAACAATTTTTATTATTATAAATTAATTGTGGCTTTACACAAAATGTTTAATCAACAACAATAAATATGTAAATGAGATAAGCATTTTTCAATACTCCAAACAAAGTAAAATATCTCCACATTTACAGTTATTTAGTTTAATCTTGAAATACAACATGTTAACAATGATTTTGCTTGTAATACAAAATCATCAAAACTTGTCCGAGGAGATGGGAGATGAGGCTGAGATGGCATCTTCTTCCCCGAATAGATAGTTACATCTCGTAGAGAGGACAAGTAATATCTTGACAATCAATCCATTTTTCCAAACAATGTGTGAAACACATGACCGCAATTACACGGCTCTGGAATTTCTTCGTCTTCATCAAACAAGCTTAAGAAAATTGCACACATTAATACATCCACTTCAATCCATCCAAACCCCTCTGCAAAATCTCATAATCTTAACACAGCAAATTTTATGTGATGACTCCTACCCTCGTCTTCAACAATGACCACTACACCCATGGCTCTCTTCTTTTTTCCACGTCCTCTAGTTGTTGTTGTTATATACACATTCTCCACTTTGCAGCCTGTTAAGATTGTGATACCTTCATTTACAACTTCTTGAGCCATCTCTTGCCATTCCATTCTTGTCGTCGATCGTGCAACCCTAATAACAAGATCTCGTAGAAATAATAATCTTTAGTAGAATTTTGAGGGACATTTTACAAAGTTTATTTTGAAAATAAAATTAAAAGTAGTTTAGGACAACAATGACAATGAAGATGAGAGTTACAAAGAAAATTGACTTTAGAAAGGTTTATTGGCCAATTAATTATAATACATTGCGCAATCAAATTTATTTTGAATTTGGGGGATAAGTTTGATACTCCATCTCCACTTCATTTCTTATTTGTTGTGATGTTTGCGGTTGTTGCTTAATTTTTTTGTTTTGTTTAAGTTTTTTTTTTTTAATTTCAATGGATCCTACATGTGCTTTTGACTGGATTTTATGTTAGTCATGTGAGCTCATAATTATGGGGAGTGCTACCATTACCACCCATTTTTATATGATTAGCTTGTATGTTAATGTTCAATTAATATGAATAGATAACTTTTTAGTCAAAAAAATATTTTCAATTTAATCAATAAATGTAAATCTAATAACAAAAAGACACTATTTAGAACCAGGGAAACTTTTAAGGAACCCCCGAAAAAAAAACTTATAGAAATTGTGGCGAATGTCCTTGTAACCAATTTCGTGTGTGTGGCGAATGTAATAATGTCGAACATCGATTTAGTGGCAAAAATAGTAAAAACAGAAAACATAGTTGCAAATCGAATGGTGAATCCGGTGTTATTTTTTTAATTCGTAAAATTATTTTGGTGAATGCACTCTGTTGAATTTTCTCTCCAGTGAAAGTTATAAATTATTTGTGTTTGATTTCGAGTGTAGTTTTTAAATTGAGAATGCTTTATTAATAATAAAATGTTACGATAGTCACAAAAATAAATAAGAATAACAATAAGAAAGGCCCCAACAAAAACCAAGCTATGAACAAAAATCAAAATACAAATAAATTAAGAACCAATGCATTTGATTAAGATCAATGGAACAATGTTTGAGAGTATTGTTTCACATAAGACAGAGTAGACTTCAAGGTGATCATGTATCTTCACAAGTTTTTAAAAAAAAATTAATATTTTTACATTCTTTTGACAAGAGCTATGAACTAGAGGGTTGATGGGGCCCCACCCTAACAATTAAAACATCCACAAACAAGATATTACAATTTTCTACCACAAATTATGACCACTAACATGTAACCAACAAATACCATGCCATCACTGATGGTGTAATTTTTGCCATCACCGCAAGAGCCACTAACTTACGCCAACGCCAATGTCGATGATGCAAAGTTTGCCACCATTGATAATAACCACCATCCACGACCACCGGTGATGCAACAACCACCACCACCGATAAACCACCCCAAAGGGGATCACGCCCAATGGGATTTGAACTAGGGTGGATCCGTACATAACCGCCCTTCTTAATTGATCCACCCTAACCCCATTAGTTGTATCTTCACAAGTTATTGTATCAATGTTTCATATGTTATTGTTTTTTTAATAATAAATGAGGGATCTATTAGGGCCCTCACCCTTGAAATACACACACACACACACACACACACACACACACACACACACACACACACACACACACACACACACACACACACACATTGAAGTACAAAATAAGGAAATAATAGTCTTGACATAAAAAATAACAAATTGAAAAAATAGATACACATTATAGAAGACTATTCTTGAATCTTGTTCACAATTCCATACGAGCAAGAGGACTGTGAGTGGTGCAGAGAGTAGTTTCTCCTTCCTCTCATAAAATTCCTTGTAATTGTCCATGGCCCAAAATACATACAAAATTTGATTGATGCAAGAAGCTAGACATCCCCTTTTCAATCAAACTTCTCCAGCACATATGAGGTCCAATTAAAAAAGTTTAGAATCTCAGCCTTCCCTTCGGGCGTGGTCATCCAGTCTTGCATCATTTTTCCACCATATGGGAAGGGTTTTCTTCCCTTTGACACCAACAACAGTGACTCATATTTCTCCCTCAAGCACAATGCCACTCTCATAGTTCTCTATTTGAAGACCTTGCACACCTTTCACTCCAATCTTCTTACTTTCTTTGACAACTCGGAAACATATTTTGTTAAAGAATCTACGTCATGGATTGCACCTCCTACCCACATAACATTTGGGTAGAAATTGTTCTGGATAGGCTTCATTCCATCTTCCCAAGCAAAATATCCTTTGGGAAAAAGCTTCGAATAAGGAATTGATACATTTTTAAGATGGGGGTAATACTAGCTAGCCTTGTAAGAAAACCAAAACAGACATTATCAATTGAAGGAAAGTCATCCCCTAAATCCATGGAATTATGCACTTAGTTAAGACATGATTGACAAAGTCTAATTCAACATCACTAGCATAAAAGATTTTGAATAGTAAGCTCCTTGGAATGTCAGCCATATTGGGTCATTGGGTAAATAAAAATAACAAATTTTAATGGGAAACTCTAAAGCTTAAGCAACACAGGATGAGAAAAGAGAGAGAGGGGGGAGAGAGCTCAAATTGGCACGCTTATACAACTTGTGAATTATACTAGTTCTAACTTGTCCTTATATACAATTCACCACGACTATAAGATCAAAACACTAATGCATTTAATTTAAATTCATGTGAACTATGACAAAATAGAAAAGTGTATTCGATGTTTATGTGAACTGTAACAAAATTGAAAAGTGTAATGATAAAACATTTATATTTGAGCCAATATTAATTATATTCGTAAGCTACATTAATGACAAATGTGTGACACCATCTTCTATTTATTAACCCATAGGCCACTCATAAATCATAAATTATAATCATTATATGACTTGATTTCGAGTTACTTCCTACTAGTACTCATGGATTTTATAACTGATGTAGATTTAATACACCACTTTTCTTGATTCTCCATGTATTCCCATAGATATTTCTTGTCTTTTCATATCTAAGTCTTGTTAATTCATATGTTTCAGTTACAATTTTGTCACATTGTTCTGCATACATTATGATTTTTGGGACTAAAAATGTTGTAATAAAGTTATGGTTTTAAGTATGAAATTGTAGGTCATTCATTTGCTCAAAGGAATGGCATTACGAATGCAAAGAAACTTGGATATTTTTATTGGCTCGCACTAATTTTTAATTTTAGACTAATTCTTTCACCTTTTCCCACCTAACCTCATTAATTTCTTAATATGATGATGCAAAATTAAAGGGCTCAAGGAGACCTCTCCAATGAGACCAATTTTGCAAGATTTAGAGTAGAGAGTGAAAGTTATGGTCATTTGAAATTTCTGGATCGGGAGAAATAGGAGAATGGCACGTGGTAGCTTCACGATTGGTCACCGAGATTTCCTTTGTCATGTGTGCCCTCGACTTCCACTTTGCCTCACCTCATTATGGACCTGAAACTTTATTGAATTGGTTCATTCCGCGGGCTTAGAGTCCGCATAATGCCTTTGCCTTGAGGAGGCTTAGAATCTCGCCACATGTCCATCTAATATTCAATTCCGGGCATTGGGGTTCCTTTTGCATACCTTTACGTTTAGGTTCCTAGAATGGGTGAAACTTGTCTGCTCCTCATTAATTGCAGATTTTTAAAAGGATTAGAGGCTTCATAGGCACTTAGCAAAGTATTTTAAATTTGGTTGACCTTCTAAAGGTTCAACAGAGTTTCTAAATATTTTAACTTTTATTCTCGTGGGATTTAAACAAGATCCACCTAAGTCCATTATAAATAAGTTATGGTCATTTTAAATTTTAAATATCAAGAGGAATAGGAGAATGACACATGGTAATTTCGATTATTCACTTGAGATTTCCTTTGCAGTGTGCCTCACTACCACTTTGCCTCACCTCACTGTGGATTACGGACCGAAACTTTATTGAATTGGTCAATTCCACATGCTTGGAGTTTGAAAATTCCTTTTCCTTAAGGAGGCCCAAAATCCTACCACATTTTTGTCTAGTATTCTCTTCAAACGTCTAGGCTCATTTTGCACCTTTACCTTTACGCTTGTCTTAAATGGGTGAAACTTGGTCGTTCCTCATTCATTGCGGCTTATCAAAAGGTTTAGCGTCTTCGATTACTAGAGTATTTTAAATTTGGTGGGGGCTTCTAAAGGTCTTCCAAATATTTTAACCTTTGTTCCATAGGATTTTAAACAAGATCCTCCTGAGTCCATTATAAATAAGTTATCCAGATTCTAAATTAATCTAGGGTTAATTTTGTATAACAGTGTCCTTGACTCTTTTTGCAACTTTAGAATGCTTCCATCTGTGATGTTATCACGTATAGATAATAAGGAACGTATGGATACATGATGTGAAGTATGTTTTTATTAAATTATTTTAAATATTCAGCTTGGTTCGATATATTAAGATCGATGATGTAGGCTCTATTAGGGATGAAGCACGACACACCCACATTTTGATTGTGTTGGTATCCAAATTTGTTCTCCTTTTCAAGGTGAGTAGCATCATAGATTTAGATAGATAGATCATGATGTATTCTGAGATCGCTAATTTGTGCCTCTTCGACCGGTGAGAGGACCCTTAGTGTAACCTATATCCTTCTTTTTGCAAAATTTTATGAAGAAAACCTTGAAGGGAAAATATGATCAATTTGATACTCCATAATTTAACTCTTAAGAGTTGTCACTTCTAAAAGATGGAGATACTTTCAAAACAAGGCTAAAGTTCTTTTGCACAAAAGACATTAGAAATCTAAAAGATGGAGACTTTCAAAACAAGGCTTATTGAAGACATATTTTAGTAAATAGATTTTGTTCCTTTGTTGATATATAGGGAAAAAGGGTAGTTTAGGATGGATTCATGGTTTTGAATAATTTTGGTGGGAGATTAAGTAGGATAAAGTTGATTATACTAGATCTTTGAGAAACTTCACAACAATGGACAAACTCAACAACATAAAGCTTCAGAATAGTTAAGACGTTCCTTAACAAGAAGGTGTGCTTTAATGGAGGCCCAGATCAGCACGTTTTCACACAATCTTTGAGAATCTAGCATGAAGGCTCGAGTTAAAAGACTCAATTAAACACCAAAATATTTGATCAATCATGCCTAAGGTACACCCAAAGACTTACAAGACAATCTTTATCAACAAATGACAGTGAATGATTTTAAATTTGTTTATCTCATCACAGGATGAAGGCTCTTCTTGAAATGAAATTGCAAATGCCACTAAATTATCACATAGGGATGAGATCTGTGTGATTTCACAAAGATTTCAATGTAAGATTGCAATAGGAACAAAAAAACTATTTGCGAGACATTACGAAAAACAAAGAGACACAAATTGCTAGAGATTGACACAAATTAATTTCAAAATTGCTTAGATTCATCAGTAGGGGAAAGCTTCTAAGAGCAATCTCAGTGCTCATCAATGGCTATACATCTGTAACCAACTTGACATGATAGAAAATCTAACACAGAAGAAATTAACAGGTATCTCGGATTGGTCTCTCAGGAAGATGACTTTTCTCAAATTTTCTCTTAAGAATTCAACCCCCGACCATTTTGCAAGAGTATTCTCATTGCATTTATACATTTTACTCACTCAATTTTTCCCCCAAAAGAGAAGAATATTGAGGGACCTTTTCTTGTTACCAATTTGCCTCTAGAAAAGTGACATTTAACAAATTCACATCGAAAGCTGCTAGGTGGACCAATTGTGAATTGATCACATTTCTTGGGCCCTCGACTAATGACTAGGATGCCATGCCACAAATTTTTGGCAATCCTTCTAATCATTTGATTTTGTCATGTGAGAAATCCCCTTTTTAATCATTTTTGGAGGCTCTGCATAGTTGGATATGATAGGTAATCCTTTTCACTCTCGAGGCAACACCTTTTTCATCTTTTGCACTGCTAACTTTCATCATTTCATCCTTTTCCCTTTCTTTCCTCTGTAACTCTATCCCGCATCCATCTTCTCTGGTAATTCCCATTTTTACAAGTGCCGAGCAATTCCAACTTCAAAATATCAATCTTAACAATCCTTGGACTCACAAATTAAGTTTGAATCCATTCAATGGCACTTTAGATAGAGATGACAAGGAATTTCATCAAAAAATGATGAAAAACAATGCGTATTCACATCTCTAGGAGTCTTGGAGAAAAAATGGTGGAAAAAATAGACGCAATACACAAACAACCATTGATTCTTCCCCTTTTCTACTTTATATATAGCCATCCATGTGTTTCCTTGGTGCACAACTAAAGGAGAAGTATAGGGGCAAGTTTCCAAACAAGCGCGGGCCTTCCACGTGCCCTAGGCCCAAGAAAAATGCCTTTTGGCCTTTGAAAAAGTCTCAATAAAAAAAAGGATCAGTGGAAGCCTCCACGTGTCTCATGGTGCACTTTTGAGATGGTCCCAAAAAGTAGAGACCCCAAACAAGTGCGGGCTCACCACGTGTCTCAGTCCGAGAAGAGTTGTTAAAAAGTTGAAGGATCAGTGGAAGGTGCCATGTGTCTAGGGTCTGAGACAGTTTTCCTTGGCCGTTGAAAAGTCCAAGCAAGGGAAGTGAGTGGAAGCCTCCAAGTGTCCTCCTAGTGCTTCTTCAAAATAAAATTTAGGGGCCGGTCCCCAAACAGGCGTGGTCCCTCCATGTGTCCCAAGCCTTTGAAAATTGCTTTGAAAAGTTTAAGTATAGAGCGGAGCGGTGGAAGCCTCCACATGTCTCTCCTGTCGCAATTGTTAAGGTGGGACCTTGAGGTAGATCCTCAAATGAGCACTAGCCCTCCATGTGTCCATGTCCATGGTCTACCAAAACTATACCGGCCACATGAAAAAATTTCTAAGTCTGGGCAAGGCAGAAACCTCCACGTGTCTCCCGGCGCAACTCAAGGCCAAACCAAAAGTCAAATTTTTAGATGAGTGTCGACCCTCCACGTGGACAAGTTTTGAGTTGAAAGTGAGCCTTAGAGTTTTTAAAGTGCCCCATTGAGCCACATCCAACTAGAAAGGGCCATGTTTCCATTGATGCGTTGAGATGTAAATTTGATGGGGAAAAATACACCCATCAAACCGTAAAATGTAGGAAAATCACCATTTGAGCCGGAAATGAATCTTTCTTCAGGAAGAGAGTTTGGAAATGATATAAGGCCCAAATGTGATCCTCTAAGCTGCCACATCAATCATGTTTCCATAGATATTTGGGACAAAAATGACAAGGACAAAAAAACGTGATTGTGGAAAATGGAAGGAAAGGAAAAACCTGAGTTTTACACCCAAGTTACAGACTCTTTCACATGGAGAGGAAAAAAAAAAAATTCTTGGAATTTTAAGTGATCCTCGACCAAGGAAGGGACTGATCATGGAAACCAAATGGAGGAAGAGTTTTTATGCATCAATACGGGGAGATAGAAACAGAAATGAGCGAGCCCGTAAAGCTTGAAGAATTTCAAGGAAAAATGGGGTGAGATTAATTTGAGCACCAACATTGCTCTCGACTCGGGGATGGGCACTCCCTGTGAGTGCCACAAGAAAAAATAGTAGACCAAGTGCCAAAAATAGACCATTGGGCAATGGAGTCAAAGAATAAGCTTGCGAGTAGAGAAACCATAACCATCCTCCAAAAAATGAATCGAGAAACCAGCAAAAACCAGTCACAAGGACGAAAATGAAAAAAAACAAAAACAAAAAAAAAAAAAGAACTATACACTATACAAATGGAGTATACCTTGATTCTGAGAAATCAATCAAGGAAATGTTTCAAATGCCTACCATTAACAAGGAAATTCAAGTAGTTCCCCATCTAAGTCTTTTAGGAAGAAGGTATTTTCACCAATTTGAATATCAATTGAATAAGGGCCCATCCACAATGCATCAAATTTACCATGCTTTCCCTTATCTTCATGCATGTTATCCCATAATAGCACAAGATCCCCAATCTTTGAAAGCTCTTGGAGTCACCTTCTTGTCAAATAACTTCTTCAACTTTTCTTTGAACTTCACATGCCGCTGATGGGATGCCCTTCTTTCTTCATCTAACTCAATAATCTGATTGATTCGAGCATCATATGGACTAACTTCTTGATCTTCAATTTGTTGAACAAACTGAAATGAAGACAATTGCAAATGAAGGAAAGAAAAGCTTGAGTTCCATATACCAACTCAAATGGGCTTTTAGTAGCTCTTTTGATCAGTGATTCTATCAGCCCAAACAACAAACTTCAGTTGCTCACCCCACTTCTTTTTGTTTAGCTCCAAGGTTCTTCTAATGATCTTCAACAAGTTTTTATTGTTGGACTCAACTTGTCCATTTCCTTGGGGATTGTAGTTAGAAGCATATGTCAAATTGATTCCATACTCTTTGCACATTGCCACCAAAGGTTTGGCTCTAAAACTCATGGCATTATCAGCAACAATTTTAGTTGGCACTCCAAATCTACATATGATTTGATTCAGCATGAAGTCCATGATAACTTGGTGTGTTGCTTTCTTGGTGGGGATTGCTTCCACCCACTTAGTGAAATAATCAGTGGCTATAAGAATCCATTTATGACCAACACTGGAAGGATCAGAAATTTCCAATGAAATCCATTCCCCATTGCTTAAATGGGGCTTCAACTGACACAGGATGCAAAGGAAGGGAGCCTAAAGCTTTCATTCTTCCAGAAAAACTTGTAAACTTTCACATTTCCTAACCAATAGAGTTGTATCTTTGAAGAGAGTTTGGCCACAATAACCAACCCTCAAGATTTTATGTGTTGTAACTCTTCCAGCAAAATGTCCCCCACAAACTCCTCCATGGAGATCAGCAATTACCTTTGGGGCTTCATCCTCAGCAATGCATCTTAAGAGCACTCCCTCTGGGTTCTTCCAAGCTAACCCAAAATCAGTAATGACATATTTTGAGAGGCTAACTTAAGAGCTCTTTTCTGATTTTTACTCAAATATTTAGGGCAGCATAGATGTCTGAGATAAAATATTATATCTTTGTACCATTCAGAGCTTACCAACTTTTCAAGGACATCCACCCTTTCTCCTTCTACTTCATTCACCTCAATAGTTTGCAAGTTTCTCTCAGCCATAAGCTTAGCTAGGCCTAAACCTCTTACCAATTTTGTGGTTTGGATATCCATGTCATATTCCTACAACTTGTTCACCCATCTGCATATTTTTCTTGAGACCTCCATCTCTGATAAGATGTCTTTCACCATGGTGTGGGGAACATAAGAAAAAACTTTAGAGCTCAAGATGTAAGGTCATGAAAACCTTTGTTGCTTTCACCAAGGAAAATGCTTGCTTCTCCATGATGGTGTACTTCAACTCAGCTCCTTACAATGCCTTATTGAAAAAGGCAATTGGTCTCTCAGCCCCTTCATCATCCTTCTACAACAAAAAACAAGATGCAATGGTGTTTTCTGAAGAAAAAGAAAACACTTGAAAAGGCTTCTTGTAATTTAGAGCTGCCAAAATAGGGGCATGCTTTAGTGCTTCCTTGATCCCATTGAAAGCTTGAATGGAAGCTTCTTCCCATTTGATAACTTGGTCCTTTTTCAGCATGCTAGTAATGGGGATGGTCAGCTCAACAAAGTTAGACACAAATCTTCTGATAAAGTTTATTTGTCCAAAGAAGGATTGAACTCCCTTCTTAGTTCTTGGAATTGGAACCTTTTTGATGGCTTCCACTCTCTCAGGATCAATCATGACCCCTTCCTTTGATATAATGTGACCAAAGCAAGCTTTTCCTTTTGCACTCCAAAATGGCACTTCTTGGGATTCAATGATATGCCATACTCTCTACACCTTAACAACATTCTCTCCAAGTGTTGCAAGTGATCATTTATTTTTTGGAAAACACAGTTACATCATCTTGATAAACAACAATGAAATCATTAATATAACCAAGCAAATGCTACATCCATTGCTCTTTGGAAAGTTTCTCCAGCATTCATTAAGCCAAAAGGCATCCTGACATAGACATAAGTTCCCAAGGAGTGGTAAAGGTAGTCTTTATTCTTTTTGACTCCTTCACAACAACTTGATTATAGCCTAGAGAAACCATCCAAAGTGGATAACAATTCAAAATAGTTACCAATTGTAGCATATTCTCCATGTTTGGAAGAGGGTAATTATCTTTCAATGATGCTTTATTCAAGTTCTAAAGTCTATGCATAACCTTATATCACCATTCTTTTTTTAACATGACAGGCACTAAATTTACAACCCAAGATGAGTACCTTGTGGGCTGAATGATCCCTCCATCCCTCAACTTCTTCAGTTCTTCTTGCATCTTCAAAGAAAGGAGTGGATTGATGGGCCTTTATTTTTTCCTGAAAGGCTTGGCATTAGATTCAAGAGGAATTTCATGTTGGAACAAATCTTCCCTGTATGCCTTCAACTCAGAGTAAGACCAAGCTAGGTAGTCTTGATATTTCTTCAACAATTGAACATAGGATTGCTTCTCTTCCTTGCTTGAGATTGCTTCCTAACCAGATTTTGTGTGGTTTTCCTTTGTGCCCAGGTGTGCTCTTCCACATCTCTTGAAACTGACATACTTCTTTTAATAATGCAATCAACATTATCAAAGTTTGATTCAAGAGCCACCAAACCTCTGGGAATCGTGTTTGTCTTCAGTTGGATGATGTCTTTTCCAAATAAAGTTTCCTTTCCTTCAGCAACACACACCATTGGTTCCCAATCTATATTTTGGTCAGAAAACTCACCTTGGTTCTATAAAAACCATTTCACCTAGGCATCATCATCAAACACTTGCCAATTTTTAACGTTATCAGGGACAGATGGCCTTGTTAGTATTTCAACATCATACTCACAAAATGGAGACACTGTACAATTCCCAAATCTGGATCCTAGCACTACTAACTTTTCTGTAACAACATTAAACTTTCTATCATGGTGCACAATATTAAAAGAGTCAAACATTTCAATCAAATCCCAGACTGCATGCTTGTATTGTTTCATTCTCTGATTTTTAGTAGCATATAATTTTCTAATTTTCTTGACAATCAGTTTTGAATCCCCTTTGACAATGATATCCTTTATACCATATTTCCATGTAATTCTCAAGCCTAATAATAAGTGCTTCATATTCAGCAATGTTGTTAGTGCATTCAAAGTTGAGTTTGAAAGAAAAAACAAACTCTTCTGGCTGGAGAAATCAGAACAATGCCAACACCATTTCCAAACTTGGAACAAGCTCCATCGAATAACAAGGTCCAAGGTAAACCTACTTGTTCAAGACATTTACATTGATCAATCTTATGCTCTTTGCCATCAAGCAAACCCAAAAAAGTTATCAGCATCTACATCAGCATACAACACTTCATAAGAAGCATTATTGGGATCTTCAATGAGGTGCAACATCTTCTTCTCTCCATACAGACTTTACAAGGCTTGCCTTGATTGGAATGGTGGAAAAAGACATATCCATCTGAACACTTCCACCAACACTTGCAGCCCACTTTCTTGATAACAACATGCCCCATTTGGTAGGGCAATCAATAATAACAACATCAAGTTTCAAGTTCTTACCGGATAAGCTACAAGTTGTACCACCAAACCTTTTACACACCCTACAACTGGCACCTCTCTAGAATCCATTGTAGTACACTTGCCATAAGTTTTTGTCACTTTAATGTTCAATTCATTCATGAATTCTAGAGGCATAACATTGCATGATGCTCTAGAATCAAACATACAATTGTGTGCGATGATGATTTGTCCTTAATAATCAGTGTTGTAAAAAATGGATCAACATTTAATTGAGACTCAACCAAAGATGTTCCCAAGTAAACTTCAAGGTGGTTCACCTATCTCCTCAATGTTGGTGGTTTTTCTAGGTCTGCAATGGTTGAAGGAGGAGTGTTTACATTATTTATATTTCTACCTTGGGCACTCCTATCTTCTTCCAATCCCAAATACTCAAAAGCCCTCTTCTTGTGCTCAGGAATCCTAAGCAAGTTCAACAATTGGGACAAAAATCTTGATCTGACTCAAGACTTGGGCAATGTCATAAGGAATGTATTTGGGAAAAGTAGCATTTGGAGAAAGATTGACAAACTCATCGGATGGCACAAGATTTTTCACATTTTGGGCATGGGTGGGAACACCAGTTCTACTTGAGACAACAAGGCCTTTGCCAGATGCATCTTTCTTTGGAGTTTCTTTTGGGACATTGGTGAGAACTGGGGTCTTTGGTTTGGCTTGAGGCCCTGCCCCTTTGACAACTTTACTTCTTGTGTTATACTCTTTTTCTTGGGAAACAACAACATTCATTATTAACAGATTGTCTATCCTCTTGATGGGATTCCTCCATCATACTTCTTAATCATTAGAGCTCTTAGGTACTCAAAATCATTATTAGGAAGTTCAAAATCTTGTACCATATCTATTTCTAAAGTATGAGAGGGAGGAAGAAGAGGTACCGGTGAATGCAATCCCAAAACTTGCAGCAGTTCTTGCACTTATTACTTCAGTTGAAGTTTCTCCTTGTTGTGAGCTTGTAGATCAATCCACCATGCATGCATCATCATGTTATCATCATCATCATCTTCTTCAACTTGTTGATCTACTTCACATGGTGGGTGGGGTAAGAAACATTTGTCACACCAATCAATTTCATTTGTCTCTTCAACAACAACAACTCTGGCATTTAGAGGATCAGGCACTACTCTATTTTCCCTAGCTTGGGGTTGTCTAGCTCCCATGGGTCCTTTACCTCTATCATCAGATCTCTGATCATTTCTAGGATGATTTGTAAATCTGTCTTGTCCTTGTTGCCTATGTTGACCTTGAGAACCTTGTCCAATTCCTTTCTCTTCCCTGGCTAGCTTGTAAGAGATTTCTTTGACAACTCGGCCAAAGTCTTTACAACTTCCTCAAGATCCACAACCTTACTTGATTGAGGCTTCTCTGGGTTGATCAGTTTAACACCCTCCCTCTTAGGAGGTTTTCCAACTACTTTAATGTTGTTCTCAATTTGTAGAGCCATGGTAAAGGCTGCCTCAAAGTTTCCAGGGTTCTTATCCCTCAAATAGTAAGCAACTTTCTTATCAAATGCATCTAAATACTTTATCAGACATGATTCATCACATGGCCTCAAATTAATAGGAAGTCTTCTCAATGTTTTGTTAAATCTTGTATTGAAATCATGCATTGATTCATTAGGATTATTTTTATATTTTCAAATTTTGATAAAAGAAACCTAGGGTCTATTTTATCACCATACTGCATTCTAAAAGCATTCTTCATCTCTATCCAAGAATCAATGGAATTATCTAGAAAAGATTTATACTAGTCCCTTGCATCTTCTTCTAGAGTATGGATAAACAATTTAATGTATACATCCTCAAATTCTATTTCAAAGTCCTCCATCATATTGACAAAGAGCTTCAAGTGTTGATCACCAGTGATTGCATTATTTCCTTGAAACTTAGGCAATCTATTTCTTACATCTTGTGGCACAACATTTGGATAGCCAACCATACCTCTAAAATTGATGGGACCAAAAGTATTAACAAAAAATGGAGGTTTGGGTGGAGGTTGAGCCATATTATTTTGAGGAGGTGATCTTATAAGAGAAACAAAATGATGAGGAGTGAGGGGTCTGTGTGGTATAGGGATGTAATTTTAGAATGACTGCCCTCTAAAGGCTCTATTTCTTGGAAAACTCTATTAGATTTGGAAAATACCGGGACAGATTGAGAAGAAAATGTTTCAAATACAAAAGAAGGACCCTCTCCAGATGGAGAATTCAATTCAACAAAGAGACTACTGATTAGAAGCACTTGAGGAAGTATTGCAATCTTCAATCACAAGCTGATCAGTTTCACCAATGGAGATCTCTTTTCTTGATGCTTGATCTCCAACAACCTTCCAAATTCTTCTTCCTTTGAATTAGACTTTCCCAACTCTTGAAACAACCTTCTACTAGGGTCCTTGGTGAAGAAAGATCTTCTTCCTTCCAGACTTTGTAGAGATTAATGACAAATCTTACTTGATATATGTTAAGACATTGGTATTTATAAAGAATTTAAACAACACGGAGTCACCACTAAGGATTTTCACCTTAGTTTGTGAAAATGCACTATGAAAGACCTATCAAATGTCTGTCAATACCAGATTCATGCAAATCTTACAAGATCTACTCTTCTTCTACCCAAATTTATCAATGATGATACAAACTTTAGTGCAATAACTGTATAAGCTGGAAATATTGCACTCAGAACTTACAACTTTGAACAATTCTTACAAGATCTGAACAGAGAATGATGATAATGTATTTGTTTTCAATGTATTTGCACTTTAAAATCATTAAAAATCATTACCATGTAGTGTTATGGGCGAATGGATATGTACACCTTTGTTCAAATACTTCAAAGAGTCCCAGAAAATGATGCCATGAGTGTTGGTATCCAAATTTGTTCTCCTTTTCAAGCTGAGTAGCATCACAGATTTGGACATGGAGCTTAGAGATAGATAGATCATGATGTGTGTCATTTTGTAGCTAGGATGAGATCTAATTGGCCCTTTGTCACTCAGATTTGTGGAGAGATGGATAGCACCTTAAGAGGATTTGACCTATCCTCACTACTTTAGGTGCCTTTTGACTAGGGTGAGAGGACCCTTAGTGTAACCTCTGTTTGATGAAGGAGATGGAGATATCCTTCTTTTACACAAATTTTATGAAGAAAACCTTGGGAAAATATGATCAATACTCCATAATTTAACTCTTAAGAGTTGTCACTTCTAAAAGATGGAGATACTTTCAAAACAAGGCTAAGGTTACTGAAGACATTAAGAAATCTGATTGTTCTGCATATTTTAGTAAATAGATTTTGTTCCTTTGTTGATATACAGGGAAAAAAGGGGTAGTTTAGGATGGATTCATGGTTTTTGAATAATTTTGGTGGGAGATTAAGTAGGATAAAGTTGATTATACCAGATCTTTGAGAAACTTCACAACAACAATGGAAACTCAACAATAGAAAAGCTTTAGAATAGTTAAGCGTTCCTTGAGAGAAGGTGTGCTTGATGGAGCCCAGATCAACACGTTTTCACACAATATTTGAGAATCTAAGCATGAAGGCTCGAGTTAAAAGACTCAATTAAACACCAAAATATTTGATTAATCACGCCTAAAGGTACACCTAAAGACTTCTGAGACAATCTTTATCAACAAATGATAGTGGAAGTGATTTTAAATTTGTTTATCTCATCAGGATGAAGGCTCTTCTTGAAATGAAATTTCAAATGCCACTAATTATCATAGGGATGAGATCTGTGTGATTTCACAAATATTTCAATGTAAGATTGCAATAGGATCAGAAAAAAAAACTACTTGTAGACATTACGAAACAAAGAAGACACTAATTGCTCCAGAGATTGACACAAATTAATTTCAAAATTGCTTAGATTCATCGGCAGGGGAAAGCTTCCAGAGAAATCTCAGTGCTCGTCAATGGCTATACATCTGTAACCAACTTGACATGATAGAAAATCTAACATAGAAGGAAATTAACTAGGTATCTCGGATTGGTCTCTCAGGAAGACGAATTTTCTCAAATTTTTCTTAAGAAATTTAACCCCGACCATTTGTAAGAGTATTCTCATTACATTTATACATTTTTCTCACTTAATTTTCCCCCCAAAAGAGAAGAATATTGAGGGACCTTTTTCTTGTTACCAATTTGCCTCAGAAAGTGACATTTAACAAATTCACATCCGAAAGCTACCAGGTGGACCAATTGTGAATTGATCACGTTTCTTGGGCCCTCGACTAATGACTAGGATGTCATGCCACAACTTTTTGGCAATCCTTCTAATCATTTGATTTTTCATCATGAGAAATCCCCTTTTTAATCATTTTCTGGAGGCTCTGCATAGTTGGATATGACAGGTAATCCTTTTCACTCTCTCGAGGAAACACCTTTTTCATCTTTTTGCCTGTAACTTTCATCATTTCATCCTTTTCCCTTCTTTCCTCTACAACTCT
Source organism: Taxus wallichiana var. yunnanensis (assembly GCA_018340775.1). NCBI lineage: Eukaryota > Viridiplantae > Streptophyta > Pinopsida > Cupressales > Taxaceae > Taxus > Taxus wallichiana. The sequence goes on along the minus strand of CM031239.1, from coordinate 917,821,735 downwards.
GTCCCACATCCAGCTTCTCTGGTAATTCCCATTTTTTGCAAGTGCCTGAGCAATTCCAACTTCAAAATATCGATCTTAACAATCCTTGGACTCAAAAATTAAGTTTGAATCCATTCAATGGCACTTTATAGATAGAAAATGACAAGGAATTTCATCAAAAAATGATGAAAAATAGTGCATATTCACATCTCAGGAGTCTTGGAGAAAAAAATGGTGGAAAAATAGATGAAATACACAACAACCATTGATTCTTCCCCTTTTCTACTTTATATCATATTCGTCCACGTGTTTCCTTGTGCACAACTACAAAGGAGAAGTACAGGGAAAGTTTCCAAACAAGCGTGGGCCTTCCACGTGCCCAGGCCCAAGAAAAATGCCTTTTGGCCTTTAAAAAGTCTTAATATAAAAGGAGCCAAGTGGAAACCTCCACATGTCTTCATGGCACTCTTTTGATATGGTCCCAAAAATAGAGACCCCAAATGAGTGCGGGCTCACCATGTGTCTCAGTCAGCAGAGTTGTTAAAAGTTGAAGGATCGAGTGGAAGGCGCCATGTGTGCAGGGTCGAGACATTTTCCTTGGCCGTTGAAAATTCCAAGCAAAGGGTAGAAGTGAGCGGAAGCCTCCAAGTGTCCTCCTGGTGCTTCTTCAAAATAAAATTTAAGGGTTCGGTCCCCAAACAAGTGCGGTCCCTCCACGTGTCCCAGGCCTTTGAAAATTGCTTTGAAAAGTTTAAGTATAGAGTGGAGCCGGCGGAAGCCTCCACATGTCTCTCTGTCGCACTTGTTAAGGTGGGACCCTGAGGTGGATCCTCAAATGAGCACTAGCCCTCCATGTCTCCATGGTTTGCCAAAAGTGTATCAACCACATGAAAAAATTGTACCAAGTCGGGCAGGCGGCATGAAAAAACCTCCACGTGTCTCCCGAGCGCAACTCTAAGCCAAACCAAAAGCAAATTTTTAGATGAGCAACCTCCATGTGTCTTTGAGTTGAAGCAAGCCTTAGAGTTTTTAAAGTGCCCAAGCTGCATCCAACCAGAAAAGGCAAATGTTTCCATTGATGAGAAGTAAATATGACCAGGAAAAATACACCCTTCAAACCTCCACCATTTGAGAAAAGAATCTTTTTTGAGTTTGAAATGATATAAGGCCCAAATTTGCCTTAGAGTTTTAGAAGTGCCCCATTGAGCATCCGACTAAAAAAGAAGGACCGCGGGAAAATCACCAGAGAAAATGAATCTTTCTTCACGGAAGAGAGTTTGGAAAGAAAAGGCCATGTTTGGGCCCATGATCTTTGAGATGTAAATTTAGACTTTCAAGTGATCCTCAACCAAGGAAGGGACTAATCATGGCAACCAAATGGAGGAAAAAAATTATGCATCAATACGAGAGATAGAGAAAACGCAGAGCTCACAAAGTGGAGAACTTTAAGGAAATCGAGATGAGATTAATTTGAGCACCAACATAATGGAATCTAAAATAATCCTTGCGAAGTGATAATTGTCATCCACTAAATGGAATTTAAAAGGAGACTAAATTTAACATCTACAAAGTGAAAGACGTAATCATTTATAATAATGTGTTACCGTTGTAGACACAAAACCTATGCACTTGGGTACATTTCTAGGTCCTAAAGCATGTTAATGTATACATGATTCCTAAGCAAGAAAATTAGTGTTGACAACTTCTTTTGGTATTTTTATTGTTTTATCTTTTGCACTTTCTTGACCTTACACACCCTTGACTTGGTTGGCACTTAGGTGATTCATCTTTCAATGACCTCGAGACACTAGCATCCAATTAGGAATGAATCACCTAGGTGCTCCTGTCCCTCCCTGAGCACTCTTACCCCTTTTTTCTTTCTTCTTCCCCTTTTCGGTCCTTTTCACCTTTAGGGAATCTTTTAACACTTTTGGTTGGCCTTTTAGCTGTCAATTACGAAATTCAAACAAGGGAATCATATATACTTAGCTATTGCTCTTAAATAAGGGGCCAAACACTATAAGCATTATCTATCATCACCTAAGCTTGCATCAAAGGCATAAGAGCATTACAAGGACACATATAACACTTTGATACAAGGGATAAGGGTTACATTACTCTACATACATAGCATAGGAGGGGAGTTCATTCTATTCCATCACACACATTCTACATACTTGGTACATTCTAGATTTAGCCCACTATCATCATGCAACTTGCATAAGGGAAACCTAGGGCATCATTTCACACACAAGCACAAAGAACTACATGGATTCTAAAATTCAAGTGCAACACTCGGTTGTAAGATCACTCTTCGGGTGACCATTGGGGCAATCTAACTCCACATTATATTTCTTTTTATTAGATCGATGTAGTTTTTGGACATGTGTAGGTAGACATTTGTTTTGTAGGTTACGGTATGACCGAAGCGACATTGCAGCAAAACTAGAGAAACAAAAGATGATCAATGATGAAGCTCCTCTATCCCAAAAAGATCGAGATCATGAATATCCACATAGTCACTAGTGCCTAGAAGCAGTCACTAGCACCCAGGCGCTCTGTCCTCCCATAGGTACTTCTCTCCTATCTGATTCGAGTTTGAGAACCCTCGGTGTAAAAGCCTTGCGACACTATTTCCAATTTGTTCAGCAGTTACTTAGTTTAGATCGCTCCCATATTATGCAAAATCAGCTAATTCATCTTCCTCTCCTACTTGCTTAGGGCTTCATATCTTTGAATGTTTTTTTGCTTGTCGATTATTGTAGATTATCATTTATGTATCATTAATTATAGTAAGTTACTCTGAAATTAGATTTAATTACATTTAAATTAAACAAATTACTTGCGAGGTGATATTTAACTTCCATTACATTCTTAAAGGCATATTGTGTTTGAAGATTGAATAGATTCATAGAAGTTGTGGGCCATGTAAGACTCAAAATATTCATTTTTCGAGTAAGTGTCATCTTGCATTTGATTCTTTAAATATTTTTATAAGTAGCATTGTATAAGCCTTTGCTTTGAAATATTTCAATATAAGGGTTTACAAATTAGGGTTGAGGGTTTCTAGAATCCAAAATTCTAAGCATTTCTACTTCCACATGAGCCCAAATACAACCTCAATCCCATACACTAAAATGCTTAAAACCCTTGGTTTTACTAATGAATATCATGATATTTATGACCCTGTAATTGGTACAAGAACCTCATAGCTTAGATACTCATCTCGAGAATAAAGAAATTGCAAATAATTTTTCAATCCACTAGATTGGATAACATGGGGGTTGGATTGGGATGCATGATGCTCTAAGAGGTTTTACCCTGCCGTGAATTTGTCATGCTCTATGCCCTAGAATTACAATGGGAAAAAACAATTGTTGCAAATGGCATCGGAGAAGAAATGTTTTCCATTAAGGAGGAAATTTTTTTGTCGTGCATTGGTGTTTGAAAGTAAATAATTAGGAACGATCAGCATAAACCTAGAAAAAATGCTAACAATTATCATGCCACCACTCAAAATGCCAAAGATGATTTTTACAAAAATAACAATTGATGGAATGGTACCAAAAGGGAATCCTCCTTATACAATTTTGAAGTTTAAATTGTGGGTTAGGGATACCATTTCTATGCTAGTATTTTTCCTTGGATTCGATAGCAATGAGAAAGTGGATGTAACCCTCCTTGAAATGGTATACAATATCTATTTCGCTCCACCTTGTGCATACAAATTTGTTGAGCACATTGCATAATCTATGTATAAACAATTCTTAACAATAATGACACTAAGACCTTTAGGTTCACTACCTAATTGTGCTATTTATTTCTATGGCAGTTTTTTGAATGGTTTGCGAGAAACAAGCTTGCAATTCAAGCCTACAATGATGTTGAGGGCCAGCCAAAAGTGTTGCTTCCATTAACTGAGTGGACCCCTAAGATAAGGATGTTTTATAATCGAAGGGACTACAATAAATTTGTGGACTACTTTTGGGCTCCAATTTATCAAGAAATTTTAAAAATTACAATGCCTAGATTGCCTATGACCTGTAGAGATTACATTCAATTGGGATCAGAAATATAGTTGAGCTGACTGGTACTTCATGGAGGAATATATTGTCTTTGAGGTTTTATGGATCGAGTAAAACCTTATAAATTTCAATACATGTGTGAGAGAGGGTTTTCTCCTTATAATATATAAGTCAAATGGAAAGCACATATAAATTTATTTTTAACTCACCAAAAGAGGAGAATATTTCCTTCTTTACCGTCTTCATGTAGAGGGTTCACATTTGAGAGAAAATCATTGAATGTGGCACATGAAATTTTACAAATTTTTAAGTTTGATGTTGACTCTCACTGGTCATATGACCCATGTGAGGTGATTAAAGCAAGGGTAGTGGCAAACAAGAACTCTACCACAAAAATTCAACATGAAAGTAAACCCCTACTAGAAAAATTGAAAAACAAGAACTCTTGGGATGACGTAAAAAATTAATGGATGAAATTGCTATTGAGAAAGGAATTAGTTTTCAAGAGTTGTCAACACAAATTTTGGGATTGCATCCACAAAAAGAGGCAGAGGCATTTCAATATGACAATTTTTATGCAAAAGCTGATAAAAAGTCCTCTTCTAAAAACATGTCAAAGCATCTAGATGTTGATTTGCAAGATAAAAATTGGAAAAGGTAAAAAATAACTTCCTTTTGGTCTATGAGGCGGGACCTAGGTGATCCAAAAGTTGTTTTGAGATACGATTCTATTCCAGAAGATGCAATTTTTAGTAGATTGTGGAATGAAGCACATCCCACAGAGGCAAGTAGTGATGATCAATATGGCTCTAAGGAGGAATTACACACTCCCCTGTTAATTAAATCACTCATATAAACCAAGTCTGAATGAAAGTATGAAACAAACATATACTACATGGGAAATTATAGCTAAAAAGATGGGTTTTAGTGGTGGTGGTTTGGGTTCAACATGACAAGGCATTTAGCTGCCACCAAAGGTACATCCTAGACAAGGTTTTTATAGGTTAGGCCTTATATCTTGGGGAAAGGACCACTGCATATAACAAGTGGTAGTCCAATGCATTTTTCTCTAGAGTCAAATCCTCAACATATGTTTCAGCCACAGGTTGAAAATTCAAGAGGAGGAGTTGGCAATGAATCTGTTAGTGTTGTTATTGTTGGTGGTTGTAGTGATGGTGGTAGTAGTGGTCAGAAAGTGCCACACCAATAAATTATTCTAAAGATGCCAATACAAACGAGAGACAACTCCTACTTGGGCAACAAGGACACGAGAAGAGGCAAACGACAAAGACAGAATACAGTTCCTCTTACGCAGGTATCATTGCCTTAAGGAAATTAATTATAGAAGGCAATAGCACCCCTCAAAAAAAAAAATTAATCCACAAGGAAAGTTCAAAAAAATCAATTACTCCTCCTCCATTCAATCGAGTTCATTCCTCTAAACACATATACCATGGAATGCATGTATGTTGTGCCCAAAGTTGAAAAACCAGAGGATCAAATGGTTTATAGTGACTACGATGTAACCACCCTTCAAATGGATTTTACCATAATGAAACCTTGTGACAAAATAAATTGAAAAGGAACAATGATGCGGTATACATAACATTTCTAAAGGTGGACAAAGAGAACAATAAGTTGAATAATAAAATTCAAAAGTTAGAGGCAGACCTAGAAAATGAGAAAGCAAATAGAAAAGTGGTAGTTAATAAGACTAGTGAGTTGGAGAAGAGGATAAAATCATTTTTTCTCTATGACTGCAATTGTTGTGAATGAAGCAGACACGAGATGGAACTAGAAAAAGTGAAGAAAATGTTACAGGAAATGACAAGTAAGTATAATGGATTAGAACAAAGGTTGGGAGAATTGCAAGAGGTTATGAAGGCAGAGAAAGAAAAGGCCAAAAATGGGAACATAGCCTAGAGGAAGAGAGAAAAGTCAAGGACATATTAAAAGGAAGAGAGAAAATAAAATGAAATATTGTAAGAGAGGGGTCATGGAAAAAAGCATAAAAGGAAACATAGTTTTCCAATGCCAAACTATCTCGAATTTTATAAAAGCAAAGTGATTAATATGACGAATAACATTAGGGGGAATAAACCAAAAAATTGATGATTTGATTAGATTGTTTGAATTTTTGGATGATCTAAAAGGAATCTCTTATTAGATCCACAAATATGTTCGATATCAAATAAGTGATGGCTTCAAGAGAGGATACGTTAAGTAAAATTTTGGAATCTATCTACAAATTCAAGTGACATAGAACCGACATCTAGAGGAATTCAAAACCAGATTGATGCCTCAATAAAGGTATCATCTATCATTTGAAAGTGTGTGATGCTAGGTGAAGCACATGAATTGGTGAATAAGTGTCAAAAAATGTTACGAGAGCTGCATGGAAAGGTACAAGATTTCACAAAGCTTGGTTTGCCAATGCCTTTTGACAAAAATGCCAATTAATTAAGAAGGATGCATTCCAAAAAGAGAGTGAAGGAAAAAATGATGTAAGAGAAGAACCAAATTCTTGAGAATGTAGATGAGGTAAAAAAATTAGCTTCATTAAACCATTGATAACATTGTCAATAAGTTTGTATACAACAATAAAGGAAAGCTCCACTCTCAGTTATGAATTGCTAATAAAGTTACATGTCATTCACTCTGATTTACAACAAATTGTAATTCCAATAGATGAAGAGTGGAACATGTTACAGAGGATGATATAATTAAGAGTAATTTAATTTTGAAAATTGTTCCATTTGTTGCACTTTTCAATTTTTTTCATACAAGGCATGTCTCAAGCAAGTTGAATGAGGAATAGTGTTGTTTTTTCATTTCAATACATAGTGGTTCACAAAACTGACAAACCTTTTATGTTAATGCTTTGTAAGTATATGAGAAACATAAGTGTTTTTTAAATAATGTATTTCTATTATGAAGACTAAAAATCAATGCAATGTATTTCAAGTTTCATTCCAAAGACTACAAATCGACACTATGTTTTTTTAAATACAAATAAGGAAAAGATATTATCAAAACAATGTACTGAATATTTGAATATATTATATGAACATCTATATCACATATCTATTAATTGAAGCTTCCAATATATTGATGATGGATTATCTTTATCATTTGTTTGAATAGTTCTTTGACTCTCACTTTTTTGACAATCAACTGGTGTAATAGGGTCATCCGATGTATTTGTGGCATTGTTATTAGCCTCTCTTCTTTCATTAATCAACTTCCATATTGCCAAATCCATGTGATAGGGAAAGTTATCCACTTTTACCATGATGTGTAAATTCTCAAATAGTTTTCCAAATTTTTGTGAAGCTTATTTCGTAATTTTGACTTTATAAAGGTCAAGGCATTGAAAATTCTCCCATCTTTAACTGACCCAAAATCATTTTTTGACATATCTCAGCTAATGAGAAAAACTCAAACATGGTTTGCTGCAAAATAGTACTTAACCCAATTTTTTTCCATAGTCGGGTTATTACTCCACACTCTAAGGGATTATCCAAACATTTGAATTGCTCAATCATTGTAGAGGAAAATTCATGGGATTTATCAATCAAACTATCCTTGCTTAAAATACCTGGAATATTCATTCCATTGATATTAACATGCTTACAAAAATGTTGAATCAATGTAGTCAATCTCTTGTGGTAGTCTTCCTGCAAAAATCTTTCATTTTGGACACTATTCCAATAGGTGGGATTTACTAAAGCCATTGCTTCAAGTAAAGCATCCCTACTAAAATGTTCCCTTATTTCTTGTAGTAGGGAAACTACAATTTCTCTTAACCTTACCCTTGTTGATGATACAATGTTATCAAAGAGTGTCCTTGTGACATTTACCTTCTCAACCTTACCACCATTTACTATTTGAAACATGTGCATTGGTATCTCATATCCACGTAGAGAAGCACATACTTCTCCAAACAAGTTAAACCTCATAAAGCTACTTGCATTTCCAATATTTATCAAATTATTCCAACCATAAAAATTTGGACCTAAAAAATTAGTCTCATTGATAAACAAATATTTTATTGCAGACAAACACGTTTGCTCAAACTAGAAAAATCAGCAATATATATAATTCATTTTTGAGATTTTTTAATTAAACGATGCATTTCATCCAACACATGAAGGAGACCACACAACATCAACAATGTCTTTAATCAGTTAAACAATGTATCAAATCTTGAGCCTTTTCCACTTCCATACGATTATGTCACATTACTCCCAATAAGGATTAATACCCGTCGTACACCCTACGAACCGAATGATACAACGAGATCTACCTAGTGTTGAAATATTTTAATATTTTGTGCACATTTGTTAGTCCTTATGAAAATATTTAGAATTCTACAAACCTTTTAGGAATACGATGAGAAATAAGCATGCACCTCTCAAAAGAGTTCTTTGAATTTTGCTACGAGTTTAAATTTGCTAACTATTTTGTATGCTAGATTTATTCTACATGATCCATACAATGAATGGCAATCATATACGAGCAATGAGATGTTGCGAGTATTACACATAGACTATTACAATGACCTTGCATTATAGGTTACCCATCTTCCTAAAAACATACCAGCTTTGATGCAATTGTAGAATCATCAATGTCATACATGTCCTTCAAACTTCTTATCACCAATTCACAAAGGTTTTTAGCATTGGAGTTCCCTCTCATATTTCAAATAATAAGTAAGTAAGGTTGTCTCACATGATTCTCAACAGTATAAACATACATATAGACCCAAATAGTATTATTTCTTTGTTGTAACCTCATCAATAGACAAAGAAACATATCGTGTAGAATTAAGTTTATCTTTCAATTCTTCTTTCTCAATTATAGTTATGCATTTATAAATCAATAAATTACAAAAGATAACACAACACAAGATATATGGGTGGGCCAAGATGCCCAAATATGCAAAATAATACCCTTAAGGTAGGGCGACACCATACAATGCTCCTTAAGGAAGGAGTAACTCCACAATCTCCCAAGATGGGAATCCACTTCAAGGGGGACACCTCCAATATACCTCTACCAAGTAGAAGACTCAAGTCATACATCAATGACCTCCTCATAATGATACTCACATCCTTTAGATAGGATGGGTAACACTTAATCCCAATGTGGGCCGACCCATTACCCAATATAATTAATCCCTATGTGAGCCCATATAACTCACTAAGGGGATGTGTGCCACATGTCAAACATCTCCATCAACCCATATACATTATAATATTATATCCCATGTGAACCCATATATGTAAATAAGGGGATGTGTGCCACATGTCGGCATCTCCATCAACCCATATACATTATAATATTATATCCCAAGGTACATAGCATTTCCTCCCTCTTTGACATGTTTCGTCCCCAAAACATAAGAAGAAGCCATATAATGAGTGTGCTTTAAATTATTACACACTTGTCACCAAGCTCGATCATCCAACCACCCATATGAAATCCTAGTGGGTGATGCTGCTCCAAACCTGATTCCATATTCCATTGTGCTTGTCTGATTCCATCCTGGTCCATATGTGTTCCTCCTCGGCATCCATGCATATCCATAATGATTATTCCTATGATTCCATGTCATACAATTATTGTTCCATTGATTCCATGTATAGCCAAAATTATTACTCCTCCAATTCCCTGTATATCCATATAGATTGCTGACCTCATGTGTCCGAGCATGTCTCCATGATGTTTTCCTCTCATGATGATATGGGTGTCTATATGGTGCAACCTTAGTATGTGCAACCTTATCAATCTTTTCCTCTACTTTCTTTTCCTCTTCAAACTTGTTTGTTATTTCTTTTTCTCTTGAGTAGAGAAATTATTTTTTTCTTTTTCATCATCCTCTCCTTCTGATTCATCCTTATTCCCTTCTTCACCATCTTCAAATTCATCTTCATGATCCAATTTTACATTATTTTTTTCCTTGCTAAGTGTGATATCTTGCAATGTAATTTTCTTTCGCTTGTACCATAATTTCATGAATTTCTTTTGCACATTAATATTAATTGTTCCCAATGTCTCTAACCAAGGATATCCAAGAACAATATCCATACCATCCATATCTAAAGCATAAAAATCTGAATGTAAAACATATTTATCCATAGAAAGCTTTAAATCTTCAAAAACTTGAATTTTCTTACCATCCATTTGAGATTCCTTGATATGCTTTGTTTGCACATGTAGATTGTGAGCTACATCCATATTGATGAAGTTATATTGGCTGCTAGGGTTTATGGAAACAATTACCTTTTTTCTTTGAATGCACCCTTCAAACTGAAATATTGAAGCTTCCTTCCTTGGAGATGCACTATCCTGTGTAGCAGCTTCATCATCAACATATTCTTCTTCTTCTTCTTCTTCTGATGTTGCTTCTACTTCTACTTCTTCTTATTCTACTTCTTCTTCTTTTTCTTTTTCTTCTTCTTCTTTTGTTGCCCATCTGTCCATGAAAACTTGTTCCAGTTCCTCCAAAGACCAATTAGACTTTTCCTTTTCTAACTCAGAAAACCAAATCTATGCAGGGCCACTAATCCACAACTTGAATAACCAAATATCTTATGGTTTAGAGAATTTAACCCTAAATTTGTTCCACCATTCTCTTGCATCAATCCTACCATCTCCAAAAAAATCTACCATCCCCATGATCCACAAAACTAGGGTTTTAGGAATAGACCCTTTTGATCAAAACATTTTCTAACCCTTTCAGCTAACATGATCGGCCAAAAATTAGAAATCATAGAACACAAACCCCAATTTAATTTTTGAGAGGTTTCTAAAAATGTAAGAAATTCAAGAAAATTCCTCAAATTGCAGCCTGTGTAGCAAAATAGTGAAAAACAATAAAAATGAAATAAATCTAACAAAATAGATCCAAAATTTTTGAAATTTCAGTGGTATCACCTTTGAATATATTACCATCAACCCAAAAAAAAATATAATTCATCATTATTCAGAAGATATAGAGGAAACCATATAATTAGGGTTTTAACCCTAAAACGGACACAACTTTTACAAAGCACTCCAAAAATCTAAAATTTGGAGGGAAAATCACTTGAACTATGTATGCACTCCCCACAAAAATATCTGAAAAATTCCAAGTCGATATCCAGATATAGATGAATCACCAACATTAGGGTTTCCTCCCACAAATTACCCAGATCACTACTCCGATATTCCAAAATAATGATCTCAATATGCAATAAGAATAGCTTCGCCACTTCGAGGGGGCAACCTCCAAACCATACAATAAGACTCAAATGCTCCAATGATGATAAACTACTACCTACTAACCCCTATATATACTATTCCTATGCTATGGCCAACACCAAGGCTGACCCACTAATGAAAATATAACATATATGAAAGAGATACATAATGATAAGAAGTTATGATAGCCACAAGTCAGTTATATACATCCAATATAAGATATATGATTAAGGGCGTAGCATGCCCCTCCCCTTTGAAGCAACATTGTCCCCAATGTTGAGAAGATTTGGATGTTGTTGTAGGAAATTTGCATCCTCCCAAGTTGCATCTTCATTGTCTAGATTTTTCCACTTGATCAAATACTCAGTGATGACCCTTGTCCTCAATTACTTAGTGCGTGTCTGAAGGATGCATTCTAGTTCCAGGATGATTATGCCCTCTTCATCAAGCTCGGGTAACACTATCTAGGGTTGATATTTTCTGTCTAATTACCTTCTTTAGGCAAGATACATGGAAGACTGGATGAATTTGAGTAGCCGGAGGAAGTTCCAGTTTGTATGCTACATTGCCAATCTTTCTGTAACACTTGATAAGGACCATAATACTTAGGTGAAAGCTTGTTATCCTTTTTGTGTTGTTTTAAGGACATTTTCTTATATGGTTATAAACGCACAAAAACCCAATCACCGACTTCAAAATGTCTTTCACTGCGATGTTGGTCTGCCTGTTGCTTCATGCGGTTTTGTGACATGGCCAAGTTCTCCCTAAGACTAGAAAGTACCTCTTATTGGTGTTGAATATGTTCTTCAACTGCTCGAACCTTTGGTTGGACTCTCAAAGATGAGGTGATAGATGGTGGATGGTACCCATATAATGCCAAGAAAGGAGACATTTTAGATGAAGTATAAAAGGAGGTGTTATACCACCATTCTGCCAATGGTAACCATTGGACCCGTCTTGCTTGCTTTTCTGATGTAAAACAACGAATATATCCCTCCAAGAACTTGTTTACCACCTCTGTTTTCCCATCAGACTGGGGATGATAAGAGGAACTACGAGCTAGTTGTGTGCCCAAGCATAAGAACAAGTCAGTCAAAAAAAATACTACTAAAGATAGGGTCTCGATCACTTACTATAATCTTTGGTGTCCCATGTAGCTTGAATTGTATCTCAAGGTGTTCTCTTGTACTCACTTGAACAAATGGATGTGATAAGGCACAAAAATGGGCATATTTGGTGAGTCTATCCACCACCACCATGATTACATTTTTACCTTCTGATTTAGGCAATCCTGTGATGAAGTCCATAGACACCTCTTCCCACCTCTGGCTAGGAATAGATAGAGGTTGTAAAGACACAGGGACTTAATTGTTTCGCCCTTATTTTTCCGACAAAACCATGCATTTTGCCAAAAAAATTGGACATCCCCTTTTAGCCCTTCCCAGAAAAAATCATGCTTAATTCGATGATAAGTCTTTAAGAAGCCAGAATGACCCCCTACTGGAGAAGCATGGAGCTCAGATAGAACCCTATTTTTAAGGATTGAATTCTTACATAGATATAATCTATCTTTATACCATAAAACATCTCCTTTCCATACAAATTTTTCTGACATGTTTGGATCTTGTTGGAGATTATGAATGAGATTTTGTGTACTGGGTCATTTTTCCATTCAGACCTTGCATCCTCTATCCAATCCTCCTGTAATACAAATATGGCACACAACAATGATTCGGCCGATTCATCCTTCCGAGATAAAGCATCAACAACTACATTCTCTTTCCCTTTCTTGTATATTATCTCAAAATCATACCCCAACATTTTTGAGACCCATTTCTGTTGTTCTTCTGATGATAAACGTTGCTCTAAGAAGTATTTCAAACTATCATTATCTCTCTTTACTTTGAAATTTCGTCCCATTAGATATGGTCTCCATTGTTTCACTGCATGAAGTATTGCTAACATTTCTTTCTCATAAAATGGTTTAGAGATATTCTTACCTTTGAATTGGCAGCTCTCAAAGGTAATGGGTCGCCCTTCTTGCATGAGTACTACCCCCATACCATACCCTAAAGCATCACATTCAACAATGAATGTTTTTGAAAAATCTAGGGTGGCTAGAACTGGAGTGGTGCACATGGCCTCCTTCAACTTCTCAAAGGCCATAGTAGCTTGCTCGTTCCAATGGAAAGATTCCTTCTTTAATAAAGTTGTGAGTGGTGCTGTGATGCTGCCATAATTCCTTACAAATCTATGATAATAACCTGTAAGCCCCAAAATCCTCAGAGATTTTTTAGGGTTTTGGAACCTTCCATTCAAGCATGGCTTTTATCTTGTTAAGATCCACTTTAACACCTTCATAAGAGACAATATGACCCAGATATTCAACCTCCTTGACACCAAAAGAACACTTAGAAGGCTTTGCATAAAGTTGATGTTGTTCAAGAGTTTCCAACACCTTATTTACATGATGCAAGTGTTCCTCCCATGTTTTACTATAGATTAATATATCATCAAAGAACACTAAATTTTTTTTTTTGAAGAAATGGCTTAAAGATGGAATTCATCAAGCTTTGAAATGTAGAGGGTGCATTTTTTAGTCCAAAAGGCATTACCAAGAACTCATAGTGTCCTTCATGTGTCCTAAAGGTTGTTTTATGAATATATTCATCCCTGATTCTAATATGATGATATCCGAACAAAGATCAAGTTTTGTAAAGTAAACAACACCATGTAACTCATCTAGAAAATAATCAATTACAGGAATAGGAAACTTATCTTTAACTGTGTACTTATTGAGTTCCCTGTAATCTGGACACATGCGCCAATTGTCATCTTTTTCTATACCATCACTACAGGAGAAGAGTAAGCACTTTGACTATGACGAATAATTCCTACTTCTAACATCTCTTGAACTATCTTCTCAATCTCACTCTTTTGCATATAGGGGTACCTATAAGGTCTGATGTTGGGTGGTTGACTCCCTAGTACTAGCTGGATGGCATGGTCATGGTCTCTTTTTGGAGGCAAACCCTTGGGCATTTCTCTAAACACCATTGAGTGCTCATCTATAATTGCTTACATATCTATGGGTATAAATGTATTGGAATGATGTGCTTCTAATGAAAATAGTTGTGCCACAAACCCTTATGCACCCTTTTCTAAGCAATTTTTTCATCTGATGAGAACTTACCATATGTGGGGACTTTGCTCTTAGTGCTTTTAGTTTAAAAGCCCTCCTTTCGATGAAATTGTATGAACAACTCTTGGAAATTCATTTCAATGGTTCCCAAGGTGGTAAGCCACTGAACTCCTAACACAATGTCTACTCCTCCCATGGCAATGGCATACATATTGCAAGTTAGCAATTAATCTCCCATGGTGAGATTAATGCTATGGCATTTTCTTGAACAACTAATAGTTTTCCCATTAGTGATCATGACTTGACATTCTGGAGCTGGATAAAAAAAGTAGTTCAAGCGTACCGCTAACTTATGATTGATGAAATTGTGGGTACTTCCTGAATCAATCAACACTGTTACCCTCTGTTTTTTTAAGAATCCAACTACTTTGAGAGTTTGGGGAGTGCTAATACCAGAAATTACATGGCATGATATTGTTGGTTGGGGATCTCCTAATTCCTCCTCTAGCTCTACCTCTTCATCTTCTTCATTTTCTTCTTCTTCAGTAGGTCCCTCAATGTAGAACAACTTCTTTTCAGCACACTTATGTCCTGGTCCAAATTTGTTGTCACAATTAAAACATAACCCTTTGGCTCTCTTTTCTTCAATTTTTTGAGGTGTTAGTCTAACTGGCCGAGGGAATGATGGTGGAAAGGTGCTATGATCTTTGATATTACTGACAATTTGTTTCCTACTGGAAAGAAATTTTTCCTCTACCCTACGTGCCATGATCATAGAGTCTGAAACCTTATGAGGATTAAACATATGCACCTCAGTCTCAATTTGTTCTTTAAGACCCCCAAGAAATAAGTCATTCAAATTATCTTCAGGAATATTTTCCACCCGTAAGGAAAGGTTTTGGAATTGATGGATGTAATCTTTGACTATTCTGTTTGTCTGAGCTTTGCTAATTGGCTGAAATAATTCTCTGACACACTATAACTACAGTGCAATTGTAACTCTTCAATTAATATTGTCCATGTAACATTGAGGCCACTCTTTTTCCGTTGAGCACATAACCATCGATACCAAACGAATTGGTCAGGTTCAAGATATAACGATGCCATGGTAACCTTTTGTCCCGATGGAATCTGATGAAGATCAAAGAAATTATCCATCTAGTTAATCCAATTGAGTGGATCCTTTCCATCAAACTTACGCATTTCCACTTTTGGAAGCATGTTACGGGCTTGCAGAGTGTTTGTATTTGGATTGGTCATGTTTGCAAATCCACCCTAGCTAGTTTGTTTATTACTTTGACCTAAAGATCCACCATGGTTAATATGAGTATGATTGAGTTGTGGGTGATTAGGAATGATATGATCACCCATGATATTTTAACTAAATTTTGAATGAAATCCTCCAATCATTGTCCAATCTTTTCTACATCTTCTTTGTTGGCCACTCTACCTTGAGGTTTCGCAACTCTAACTCAAGATAGCTTGACCTTATGGTCAGTTGAAGTAAACCCTAACCCTGAGGACTCTATAGATACCCCTTCTGACTCTAACTCCTCAACTATTATCTCATACTTATCATGGGTTTTACCCAGGAGTGATGGGATTCTTTTTCCTCTTGTCGAAGGCCCAACCATGATGCCCCAAAATGGTAAGATTTAAGGATCAAGGTCGAAATTTAGGGTTTTGGATTTCAATAGGAATTAGGCCAAATTTTATAAAACTCAAAGAACAAACTCAAATTAATTTTTAATCTTCTTTCTAGAAATGTAAATAACTTTGAAAAATTCCACAAATTGCACCCTATGTAGCCAAATTATGAAAAAACATAAAACCGCTATGAATTTTGCAAAACAAGTCAAAAATTCTTAAAATTTTGAGGGAAGCTTACTTGATAGGTTTTTCCACACCATAGAAAAATTTATAGAAATATTCACTACCGATGTTTAGATATGGACGAACCTTCACAATTAGGGTTTGACGCAGTGTTGGCCGAGTTCAAGCTCTGATACCACTTGTAATGAAATTACTTGTATAATTCAGATCATGAGCAGAAATATAACACCAAATAACACAATATTCCAGAATAATGATCTCAATATGCAATTAGAATAGCTTCGCCACTTCGAGGGGGCAACCTCCAAACCATACAATAAGACTCAAATGCTCCAATGATGATAAACTACTACCTACTAACCCCTATATATACTATTCCTATGCTATGGCCCAAGTGCAGCAAGGAGGACCCACTAATGAAAATATAACATATATGAAAGAGATACATAATGATAAGAAGTTATGATAGCCACAAGTCAGCTATATACATCCAATATAAGATATATGATTAAGGGCATAGCACTTCTAATATCCTTACATGTGGATCTTCTTGTCTTTTTCACACACATCTTTCCAATCATTTTCATGTGTAACCCTTTTATCCTTTCTACACATAGCTCAATAAATATACATAATAATGAATAGACAATTCCTAATGTGGAACACAATTAATAAATAATACATGAGTCTTAACCCCACATTAATTTGATTGTCTAACCTCAAGAATTTATTTCTCTAGTTCCTCAAACATATATGGCACTTCTTATCTAAGCATATCTTCATGCAACTTCCAATCATCTGATACCTTTTAGAAGAGGAGGGTGAGTTGATCTAACTTCATAGCCAACTCAAAAAAATATTTTGCACCTTTTATGCTAGTGGCGGCCCTTATCTGTATGTCTTTAAAATTTTTGTTGGCCTCGGGGTTCATAGTGTCCGGTTAAGATTCATCCTTTCTAGTGAGCTTTCATAGGTCATCCAATCATTGTTTAACCCTTTCTCTCTTTTCATTTGTCTCTTCCCTAACTTCTCAAACTCCTCCATGAGCTTGTTGCGATTAGTCTTATCAATTTTGTCACTATCCATTTGGACTTCTAAGGTTTCTTATCTTTTGGTGTCTTCCTACGCATGCACATCTATAATTCGTGTTTTTCAAAAATCCTTTGCGAATATTTTCTACATATGTAGCCTTACCCTTGATCTCCTTTGCTAGCTTTATGCATACTTCCAATTTTCTTTCACAAACAACCCTAATGTTTTCTTGTTTTCCCTTATTTTATTTTTTCCATTCCTTTTCGGTCTCTATATTTTTTAATGTAGGTTTAAAAATCACTCCATCTCCTCTATAAACTCACCTAGGATGATTGAGTGTTCTTCTATGAGTTTAGGCTCATTGAAGATAATATTCTCACCTAACTTGTTTACCTTATTATTGGTGTGTAGATACTTTTCTTATAGGGTCTTGTGTTCCATTGTCAACTCGCACTTGTTTATCATTGGTTTCTTTAATTTATTTCTTTAGTGTTATTATTCAAATTATGTTGGACCATTTCACCAAGCCAGCTATTTTTAGTAGCTCCTCACATTCTTGTGTTTCGAAAGGTAGTAATTTTTGGTGAGGGCTATTGTGTCTCCATCCTCTAGGGGAATGTGATTTAAGCAACTTCTAGGTAGCTCAAAGATAGGATCCTCTATGCAAGAAGCAAGAGAAAAGGATAGAGCTTTTTTAGTGTGATTCATTGTGATAAAATCCATCGTACAATCCCATGCAAACAATCCCTTTACATCCTTTCCTTTTTGGTACCTTACACGGATAAATGCAAGAGGTTGTTTTGGATCTAAGTTAAATGTTTCATCATCCTCGTCATCTTCTTCTTCATCCAACTCTTTCATTCCTCACTTTCCCTTATCTTGGAGATACTTTTCTTCCTATTCGCCATGCTCATGTTTTTCCTCCATGTTGTCACCACCTCCATGTTCTTCCTCTTCCCTTTCTACTCCATCTTCAATTGTGACCACCTTTGGGGTTTATTTAGAGTTAAAGATTTCCTTGCGCCCGAGTCCTTGGTATCCTTCACATTACCAAGTTCATATTTTGTGTGGTAATGGCCTATGGAAGGGTTTTGCTACCTTGGGGGAGTGTTTTTTACTGCCATGTTCAAAACTATCTCCCCTCCTTCCTTGGTTGAGAATGGTTATTCACCACTAAATTCTACCTAGGTTTTTAGTCATACTAGCATGCTAGACCCTTCTACTCTAATGGTATTCATTGTACTAGACTATTTTCCATCCTCTTTTTACGAGTGGTTTCCAACATGGTTAGGGAGTTTTTTCCACATCCCCCTTTTGCTTCTTTTCGATGAGGACTTTTATCCCTCTTATTTTGCAAAAGTAGTTTTTTCCTACCTTGTCCTTTTCACTCCTTTTCACTTTATTCTATTAAGTTGAATCATTTTCTCATATGGATCCTCTTCCTCCTCCTACACACTTATCCTATATTTCTTTTTCCTTTCGACTCAAGTAGTAAAACAACCTTTGTATCTTATTATTTACAATTATTGCTTCCACCTCACTAAGTGAGAAAATTTCCAAATTGTGCCTCTCCACATATACTTCATGTCCTCGACTCTTAACTTATTTAGAGGGTATGGATGTCGTTGTCAACCCTTAGTACATCAATATTTATTTTCTTTACTTTTTTATCCTATTCACAAATCATACAAAAAAGTTTGGTGTGAAGACATGGGGAAATTTGGCCCAAGGGTACCAATTCCCATTAGTTTGCATGAATCTTCTAAGGTAGTAATGTTACATCATGAAAACTCTTTTTATCCCTCCAATTCCTTAGGTAATTAGCACAAAATCCTCCAAAGTATTTCTCAAACACATCTTGCAAGGGTTTTAGCCAATTTCACAACCTAGATTTATAAGTATTATTGAGAATTATGGGTGCCAAAAATGGTTTGTATATTTTAGTTGGAAACTTTTTCTCCAAAGGAAATACCATGTTATGTTTTCCATCACCCTCAAGGACACTTATCTCATTGAAGACCAAAAGAAGGAATATAGTGCCCCAAAAGAATTTTATCATCATATTTTATGTGTAAGCTCTACATCCTCTCGTTAAAATGTCAACAAGTATATTGGGATAAATCATATTGGGTCCCTTGCATCATCTTGCGTGCAATATATAAGAATTTTTTATTGACCTTTTTCCACCTTTCTACTCCCTGTCAGTTTGGACATCAAAAGTCGCATCATGAATCTTGAACATGACTCCTTTATTTATGTGATGGGGAAGGTATGCCCTACTCTCTTGTAATTCAATAGGTCCCCAATCTCATCAATTTCCTTTTCATTCCCCAAATCATGTGACAAGTCCTCCCCAACATTGATAATACCCATTTCTTTGTTGATTAAGGAACGGGTGATTTGCATGTGCCAACCCAAAAAGTAAAAGTAACCCTCACACACTCATGAGATCAAGTATTGTAAGAGATCCATTTGTTTTTTGAAGTAGGGTAGCTTGTAGAGCTGAAGAAACCCTACTTTCACAAGCATCTATTTCACGTTTTCATCATAAATGGTGTGTGCCTTATGTCATTCTTCTTGTTTGTGTCATGCACCAAGTCGTTGGAAATTACTCCTTCCAATCCATGCATGCAATGAATACGAGTTAGAGATCTTGCATGAAGCTACTTGGGTCTGCCACTTTTCTTCTTCTAATACATCATCGGGGTCTTGTATTTCAAAGTTCAGTTATATGGGGATTTTTCCTTGTTTGCTTTTTGGTTATGGGTCATTTTTTCTTATGCTTCTTCATTGATTGTGAGGAAGAACTAGTTCTGCCTCAACCTCCTGCACTTCCACCTCTTCTTTAATGTGTATTTCCTCATCTCCACCCAAAACCTCTTTAATGGTAGTGTTTCTGAGTCTTCACCTAACATTGAATCTGTAGAAGTGCTTAAACCAGTGTTTAAGAAGTACTAGGTTTTTCACAACCTTGTTTTTATGTACCTTGTTTGACATAGCCTTTATACCATGTCTAGCTTGGAATTCACTCTAGTTTACTCTGGGGTGGTTTATGGCCATAAAGTTATGTGTCCTTTAAGGAAATGTCAACCTCCACGTTAATGGTGATTGAGGATTATGTTCTTCCATTGTGATAAGATTGTTGTTCAATTATTTGAACCACCTTTAGTTAATTATGTCAGCCCCTCACTCATTGTTCCACTACTTAGCTACCTATGAAACACTTCACGCCCTTTCTAATGGTGAATGATTTCATGGCTTCATATACTTTGAACCAATTTTTGCTTCTTTTCACTATTTTTCACCTGGAGCTCTCAATTTCAAATGTAAGGTAAATTCCCATATGAGTTATTGTCCCCTTTTTCTACCATTCCAAATGGGTGATTAATGTTGCATTTATTCCTTTTTCATACATAAAATTTCACTTCTTCTCTAATTACACTTAATACCAAGTTGTTTTAACAAATGCTCTCCACCTTTGGGATTAACTTGACTCGATGACCCCATTACATATGTGTGTCATGAACCTTGTGTTGTTTTTCTCCTTCACACATTATGTTGCGTTAGGTGGATTACGTTCTTGGGTTGCATCGTTATCCCTTATGCATTTATTCCTTTTTCTCTTTTTTCCTTGCCCCATAGTTTCCCGCAAGCACCTTTCCTCCTCTATATTTATGTTTTCACACACCCAATTATCCCTTCATACTATTTCATCATTCCTTTCAAGTTTCCACCATGTTACAACCTTATTATTTTTTCCCATACAACCACATTTATCCTCTCCTTTCTCATATGTCCTAAGATTTTTGTCCTATTTTAGGATCTTTGTCCAAAATCGTTCAATTAAGAGGTGTGCTCTTGTTCATGATTCACCTAGCTCTTTATTGAATTTTTTCTGTTAACATGTATGTGGTTTTTTTGTCACCGATTATCCAATTTTAGCAAGCTTCAATGCTTATTTCCCACCAACTTCCCCAAAACAAATGTTCATGTGGTCGTCCCCGTGTTTATTTTTTTTACACTTGATACAATTTTGTTTTAACACCTTGGAGAGAAACCTTAAACCAAAAACAATACATAAAAAATGTGCGGGTATTGTGCATTTATTACAATTTAAATAAATGTAAACTATTCTAAAGTATTGAAATGACTCTTAATTTATTGTCATAAACATTATTTTTTACAAACATAACTTTAGTGATACTAGGTTTTAGCCTACAGCCATTACAAGTAGCCTAAAAAAACATTATACTTAGGTATTTCAGTCTGCATTCCCATGTGGGTAGAATGTCATCTATCTCATATGGTCCTAACCAATGTCTATTGAGTTTACCAGGTGTCGTGCGTATTTTGATTCATACAACAATACTTATGTTCCCACTTGGAATGTCTTATTTTTATTTTTATATCATGCAAGGCCTTTTATATTTCTTTTTTTTATGCCCTTGCTCCACTTTCCATGTACTCCTTGTTCATTTAGTTTTAGAAGCTTTGTGGGGAACTCAATGATTGATGCCTCATCATCCAAATTTACATTGTGTGTTACTCATAGTGTCGGGACCATAAAATCAATAGGAAACACAAATTCTATTAAAAATGCAAGTTGGAATGGTGTTTCCTTATTCAATCATTTGTACGTTGCCTTGTATGCCCATAAAGACTGTTGAAATTTTGCCATCCCAATCTTTACATCCTATGCAACAAATTCTAGCTAGAGTATTCTTGATTTTTTTAATTCCTCCATCATTCCATTTTCTTTTGGGCAATATGGATTTGTTTTATGGTATGTGACCGTAAATTATTGCAAAATAATTTGTATCGTGTCATTTAGGAAACGGTCAATGTATCACTTGTAAGGCTTAAGAGACACCCATAATAGTTTATTATGTTCTCCCATAAAATCTAGAAGTCATTCTCATTGTGTAATATCTTGTCTGTGTTTCCTCCACACATCTTGTTAAGTAGTTATTTGTTGTAATAATATAGTGTGCACCGATCTTCACGCAATGCACTGGATTGATAGGCCCAAAAAAGTGATTTCCCAATTTTTAAACAGTTCTTGATAAATTAATGGTATTAAGGGTATTTCGTCACATTTTCTAGGCTTTCTTACCCTTTAACAATGATCACGTGATTTTGTGTACCCTTTAGCATCCTTAAACATCTTTTCCCACCATAATCCTATAGTTAAAATGTTTCAAATTGTAGCCTCTCTGACATAATGTCCACCATAAATTCCTTCATGTGCTTCACGTAGTACATCTTATTGCTCATGATCCATTACGCAACATCTTAGAATTTCATCTTACCCCATTTTGTATAGTTATCCATTTATTAGTTGATATGGCATGAATTTTATGGCAAGTTGTTTCTTTTTTAGCAATCTAATTTTCAACCGCAATCCTATTCTGTAAAAACAATAATATGACACGTAGTTCATTTGTGTTACTCTTTATTTGGAGAAGTTACACTGTTACATCTCATCATCAATTGGTTGGGATTCCTCCTCATATTTATGTGTGATAGATGATCAAATTTTGCATTATTTTTTGGTGGTTTGACAAAAATCGAGATCTGGAACTCTTGGAATAGAATTAAATAGTAACATATCCTCATATGTAGTAATCGCCTTGTTGGCAAGCAGTTTAATGTCATAAGATATGTGTATAATATAAATGGAGTCACCAAGTAAATAGTGTCATAATTTATGAGGTGCTTACACCATTAACAACCATTCACACTCTTTAGTTGCATAATTTTGTTCTACATGTGTAATTTTTATACTAACAAAGTAAATATGGGGATCCATGTTATTTTCTCCTAGTTATGCCAATATTGCTCTAATTTTTGTTCTTAATGCATATACATGTACATGAAAAGGCGGTTCTCCAATGTGGGAATTGTAATATTAGCATATTTTTTAACCTTTCCTTTAAATATTAAAATGCCCCTCCTTTCTCATTACCCGATTCAAATTCTCTTGGTTTGTGCAACAATTTTTCTAGTGGTGTAACAATCTTTGTGTATCCTTTGATGAATTTCCTATATTATCCTCAATTTCCAAGGAAGGCACGAACCTCCCTTTGTGTTTTTGGTGCCTCCAGTTGCACTATTACCACAATCTTGATCGGATCAACCAAAAACTATCTTTACAAATTATGTGCCCTAATAGTGTACCAAAAGGCATTGCAAAGACACATTTTTTAAATTTAATGAAATTTACAAATTGTGGCACTACTAAAAAATGAGGCACAAGTTATCATAATGGTCCTTCACAAGTTTGCATACTTTCCATTCATCCATGTATACTTGAAGGAATTTAAGAATAAAATCCTCAAAGGTCGTTACTACTATGTGTGAAAATATTGTTGGCATGTTATTCAACCCAAACGGTATTACGGTGTAAGTAAATGACCCCCATTTCATCGCAAAGGTTATTTTTTCTCTATTTTTGTCAATGATCTATACTTGATAATATCATGTGTTGGAAGAATTGTCATTGATGTTAAAGGGTTAGTGTTTATCATCCGGAGCTCACAATATAGCTTATTTGAAGCTCACCGAGCTGGTGGAAGTGCAGATGGTCCAAAGCTCATAGTACAACTTGTCTCGGATCTTGGGCACAATGTTTATCATTTGGAGCTAGTAGTGTACCTTATCCGAGTCCACCGAGCTAGTTGAAGTGCAAATGGTCTGGAGCTCAAAATGTAGCTCGTTCGGAGTTTGGGCACAATGTATATCATCTAAATTTGGCATTGAACTCTTCCGTGAGCTGGTAGTATGATGGTTCGAGCTAATAGTTAAATTTGTTTGAATCTAGTAGAAAATTTTCAAAGTTGATTTTAATAAAATCCATCCATGAGCTACACTTATGAATGGTTTGGAGCCTCCTTGATCAATATGTTTTGAGTGATAATAATATAGGAGTGTGTGAATGTGTGTTATGAGGCGGCTAATTCTTTGTAGTGCCCACATTTTTTTAGCCTCAATTACTTGTTGTTCCTTTTACTCATAGACATGTTTTGGTAGGGATTTGATATATTTTGGACATTACATTAGGAGATTTGATCTTATTAGACATGTATGGAGATTTAGGCGTATAGCGCCAATTTAGCTTGATTACTATGTTGTCACATTATCTTATGATGTCATGGATACTGACTATTATGATGTTGTTCGGACCTCATTTATATTTGATGGATACTCAGTTTGATTGCATGTTTGGATTCTATGGATGAATATCACTTTATCTTTATGGCTAACTCATGGTGGATTGTGTATAATTATGCATGTTGTCACATTTTCAATTCCAGAATGATGATATGCTAGCATATAAATTCTTTGACTTCTTATTGATTAGTTGATTCACATTTTATCAGACATGTGCGTTTAATGTGTGCAATGAGTGTGCAGGTGACAGGTCATAGGAGAACGTGGGATTCAGGCTAGCTACACAATTTTGCACAAGCAGCCCATGGGGCTAAGTCCTAGCCATGTTTATTGTATGAGGCCTTAGTATTAGAGTTTATTGTTTTGGGCACCATGAGTGACCCTCCTTTGTAATGTAATATGTCTTGTATTATTAATTTTGCTTATGGTGTTTAGTTTGTGTTGTAAACTTGTTTTGGGGACTTAATGGCCCCAGTTGCATTAAGTTTTGAGTTTGACTAATTTGGTATTAAATTAAAAGGGGATTAGGGTCACATGTGAACCCTTGGGTGGGCCCCACATCCTCTACCCTTGTGCCCAAATGTGCCAAACCCGAAATTGGGCTATTTTAGGCATTTTTAGTGACCCCTTTTTAGTTTGGGAGTTCACTTAGCATGAAAATGGGCCCTTGGACCCTACCTAATAGGTAGGGGGGCTTAATTCCAAGGCATAGAGGGCTTTTCCCTCCCATTTTTCCTCCTTTTGGTCACATCCATGTAAGGGGGATGGATACGTGTGTATTGTTAAAAGTTGCACAAGTTTGTTTTGTTATCATTTTGAGTGATTTGGGAGAAGAGGGTTAAAAGCTATTTTATCCTTTCTCTCTTTTGTCTTAGGAATCTTTGACCTTGAGGAAAAGAGAGGGTGACACATGTCACCCCTCATTTGTGAGGATTTTTGGTTAGCACCTCTTCAAATTCTCCCTCATGGGGAAAGAAGAGGATTTTTTTAGAGCTTTTGCTTGGAGGCTTGTGGATTTTGGAGCTAGAGCTTGCTTGGACAAAGAAAGGGAAAAGTTAGAATTTGGAGAGATTTTGGAGGTAGGCTCCTTGAGCTTATTTGTGTGTTTTATATCATGCTAGATATTGGTTTTGTTTACTTAAAATGTTTGTTGTTGCATGTGGATTTTATTTGTTGTTTACTTTATTTTCTCCATCCATCATATGGCATGATGGAGTTTTGGAGTTTGTGGGGAAGAGAGAGGGATTTTTCCCTCTCAATCCTCATGGCTTGATGGGCAAGTCATGTAGGATTTTTTTTCTCCCCTCAAATGGTTTGAGGTGGGGAAGGTGGTTCATATGGTTTGAACCCCTTCCCCATTCTTGGAGAGGAAACCCTTTGGGTTTGAAAATCCTCCCAAGAAGGATTTTGGTGAATGGATGGAGAAATAAGGAGGGTTTGATGACTTTGGAGGAATAAGGAGGTTATGGAGTTCATTATTTTTGTGCAACCAATGTTGACTACACTTTTGGCATTTGGAGATCTCTTTCTTCTCTTCCCCATTTTAGAGGTAGAACATGGTTTCTCCCATTTTTTTATCTTTGCAAAATTGGTGTTTTGTTTTAATAGTTGTTTTGTCTTTATGTGAATGTAATGTTGGTTTTTCTCCCTTACTCTTGTGCAAAGTTGTGGATAGTAGTCCTCTTTCCCATGGGCTTGGGGGAGGCTAGCATGCCTTCCAACCTTGGAAAGGCATGTAATGATGCCTAAGGTTGGGTGGTTAAACAAGCTCTTCTTCTCCTTGTGTTGGATTCTTTTGAAGGCATTTGAAGTTGGATCACAAGTTGGAAGTTGGTTTGGAGTTTGTGACATCTTGGTCTCTCCTTGTTCTCTCAAATCTTTGTGAAACATTACTTGCATTGTAACCTCTTGAGTATGGCTATATGGGAAGATTCTTTGGCATGCAAAAAGTTCTCATCTTGTGAATTGAAAATCACTTGTAAGATTGGTATTCCATTAGTATTTGAAAGCTTTCTTTCAATCTTGGGAAGGAGTTTGTTAGGTTGTTTTCTTATGTATTTTAGCATTTTTGAAATATGATGTAATTGTGAAATTTTGCAAAAGAAGTCTTGTAAAATATTTATATTCCTTTAAAATGCATTGATTTGAATATCATTTTGATAAGGAAGATTGCTTAATGGAAGTATGTTTCTCCATAAGAAATGACGTCAATATTGTTGGATATCCTTCTTGTTTTGATAATCTAAGACACATAATCAACTTTGCATTGGAAAGCAAATAAATCCACATGAAGTTTAGGAGTACATTGAATGGAAATATTTGTTTTCTCTCCATGTATCTCTTCTTGAAAATTTTATAGCATTATTGAATAGAATGAGGTTAGTTTGTTTTCATTTCCATGTGATACTTACTGATTTATTTTATTAAGAAAATCAGTTTGAAATATGTGTTCTCCCTTACAAATTTGTAAATATAGTTTAAACTTCTCTCCTAGTTGAACCATATTACTACATTCTCCTATTAACACATGATCAAGAAAAAAAGATTATCTTAATATGGATATATGGGAAAGAAGTAGTGATTTTCATACTTCACAACAATAACTAAATATGTTATATTGATTTACATGTTGGAATAATTCTCCTTAACATTGTATGTGAAATAGTTAGTTATATTTTATATTTATATATGTATGTATGTATGTATGTACGTACGTATGTATGTATGTATGTATATATTCTGTACATACAACTATTTTTTTTTAACATAATATTAAATTTTGATTAAAAAAACAAATTTCATTGGAAGAAATTTCAGTTAAGTTTTAAACAAAAAAATGGAGTGCGGGAGGGCCAAGCCCTCCCAACATGCGTTGAAAACCGGTACCCCCTCCTCCCACCGCACCACCGCCGCCACCACCTCTCTATACCTCGCCACCCGCGCAACTCCCTCCACCGCCCCTCACTCCCACGTTGCACTCTCCACTCTCCCCTCACTGCTATCTCTCCACTCCATGCAAAGTGCCATTCCACGTAGCCGACCCCATACCCATCTCCCTTCACCTCTCCCCACGCAGCCGACCTCATACCCATCTCCCTTCACCACTCCCTTTACCAACGTAACCACCATACCTTTGCACTTTTACTTCTAAACCGCCACCTCTTTCTTCCTTCTCCAAACCCGTGGCCAAACCCCTCCAATAGTTGTATTGGTTTACATTAAAACCAAAAATCAAGCTCCTTTGTCGTCCACAACAACCTGTCATTAACAAAGAAAAATACATGAGAAAGGGAATGGAAGGAAAAGAACATAAGAAATTTAGGGCAACATTTAGATCAAGGGTTGTGATCATTTTGATCCTAGGGTGCACAACAAATCCTACAACTCTCAAACCATGAGAAATTTTAATGTAAATGGGAAATTAAGTCAAGTTGGGTGTGGGTGTAAATTAAATAAAAAAGGGGAAATTTTAATTAAGGAAATCTAAGTAATTTTAAAAGGGTGTAGACCCTACTAGGGTGCCCTTAGTAAGAGGAATAGAAATTTAATTAATAAAATTGTTTTGGACTAAATAGTAGGTATGTGGGTAAATTAATTTAACAAATAAATAAATAAAAATGGAAGTTAGTTTGGGGTTCCTAGTATTTACTTTCAAAAAAAAATTACCCCAAATTTTAGTCATTCTTGGTGTGTTTTTCGGTGTCTCGAGGCGGGGCATTACAATTGCTATCCAAACAGAATCATTTTTAACCCTCATTATTTATGGAAAATTACATCTTTCCAAGATAGAGAAGACAAGTGTATTCATGATCTTTAAAATGTGTTGGTTGATTTTTTCTATGCTTTGGAGTTAACCTCCAATTTTGGGTTAACCCGTGTCTTAACGCAAAAGAAAATATGTGAACTAATTAAGCGATGATCTCGGATAACCGAGACCGTAAGTAAAGTATGAAATTTACACTACATGTTAAGTGGTGAGGGAAGTACAAACACTAATAAGCAATGATATTATTTATTTTGGAATACCAAAATCCACAAATCATTTTCTAGACAAATCAGTTTTGAATCTCCATCATTGAAAGGAAGATTTCTCATTCAAAGGTAGTAAAAGACAAGTTTATAATCATTGAAGGATGTTGATGACTCTCCTTTATTTTAACATCAACATCAAAGTTGAACCCTCCTCTGTTTGTGTGTTCATATTTAAATAATAGGCCACCTCGTGTTCTAACACCCAAGAAGATTAAGATTCACATGAGAAGTTATAGACGCATATGGATTTGAAAGGACATGTGGGTATTCAATGTGATATATAATCTGGAAAGTATACAAACTCGAGGTGGCAGTGTGTGGAGATGAAGAAGAAAAGAAAAGAGAGATCATACAAAGTAGATTACTAGAAAGTATACAACATAGAATAGAATAAGGGGAGAAAGATTTATAGAATAATATATAAAGCATATTTCTATAATGGGAGTAAAGAAGAAGAATAATTCCCATCATCAAGGTTGAAGAAGCAACTACAAAAGGTGGAAGTTTAGATTATTGAGGTAAGTACTTCACAAAATTGGGGATTGGTGTCTCCATTGGGTTGGTGCTCACAAAATGGATAGATTTTTGCTCATCTTTGGGGATTGGTGTCCCTAGTTGGTTAATGCCTACAATAAATTGTAAATCATTTAATTTGGGTTGGATTTGGACGGTAGATCTAAGCATTCTTATTTTGTGGTTTCTCTCTCGAGAGTGTTTTCCACATAAATGTATTATTGCTTTTTGTTATGTTATTTTGAAAGGTTTTACATATTTGAACTTTGAATATAAGTTTTAATAACTAAAATTTTATATTATATTGATTCACCCCCTCCCATAGTATAACAAGTGTTTAAAAATTGGTATCAAAGTGGGTTCCTTCAAAACAGTCTCACCATTGGAAGGAAGATCTTATAAACACACATGGCTAGTCAAGAACATTTCTCTTCAAATAGAGCTCCATTGTTTGATAGAACTAACTATGCTTTTTGGATTATAAGGATGCACACATATATAATGGCCCTTGGTTTTGATATTTGGCAAGTAGTAGTAACTAGATATATAACACCACAAACTCCACCAACAGATCAAGTTGGAAAGAAGGCAAATGAGAGCAATGCAAAATCCATGAGAGCAATTTTGAGTGGCTTATCAGAAGTGTAATTTTTTAAATTAATACATTGCACCTCGGAAAATGACATATGGGATAAACTTCAGACCATTTATAAGGGTGACAAAAATTAAAAAGGCAAAGCTACGAAATCATAGGAAATGATTTGAAAGTTGGAAAATGAAAGATGAAGAAAATGTTGAAACATATATTTAGTGTGTGGATGAGATTGTTAACATCGTCAGAGGGATTGGTGAAAAATTTGAAGAATCTGTAATAATTCAAAAGGTACTAAGGTCTCTACCATTAAGATTTGATGCAAAAGTTTCGCTATTGAAGAGATGAAAGACCTAGACCAGTTGAAAATGGACGAGTTACATGGAATTCTCACAACCTATGAGATGAGGATAGAATGACATCAAAAAGGGAAGCAACTTTCAAAGCTTCAAAGAAAGAGAAAAATAAAGAGTCTGAATCAAGCGATGAACAAGATGAGGAGGAGGCCCTATTCATCAGAAAGCTTAAAAAGGGATCCGAAAAATACAAAGGTAAGCTACCTTTCAAGTGTTTCAATTGTGGTAAAATAGGACATTTTTTTACTAAATGTCCACATAAGGATGATAGTGATGATGAGGAAAATCATGATGGGAATAAGAAGGAAAGAAAACCTCAAAACAAGAAGAGATTCAAACAAAATGAATATAAGAAAAGGTTTGGAAAGCACAAGAAAAGCCTCTACTCCAAAAGGGATAGTAGCTTAGCTGAGGAAATCTATGAGAGCATATCAAATAGTGACAAATAATAAAAATTTCTATGGCTATAGAAATAAAAAATGATGCCTCTACAAGTAAAGACACCTTGGAAGAAGAAGAAGATGTCAAAGATGAAGGAGAGGTAGATCTTGAAGAAGAACTCATATGTGCTTTAGGTGAGATAAAAGTTCTTAAGAAAAATAATCTGAAACAAAGATTACAGATTCAAAAATATGAAGAAGAAAATTGTGCTTTGGAAACAAAAATGTCACAAAGTCTAGAGGAATCAGAAAAATGGTCATCACCTAAATAATCAAATTAAATAAGTAAAGAGAATAGAAGAAAAATGAAAATTCAATTGAAGACAAAGGAAGAAGATTGTAAGAAGCTAGAGTATGAAATTGTTACCTTGAGGAAGGAATTGGAGAAGACAAACACTTAATTCAAGACCGACATAAAATTTGAAAAAAATATAGAAGCTTTGAATGATATAATCAATTGCCAAATGTCATCATTCATCAAGACTAGAATTGGTTGTGAAGAAAAACAAGAAGCTAACATCTGAATTCAAAATATAATGAGCTACCAAAGAAAGAAGATAAGCTTCCTCAAAAGATCAATCCTCCTAAAGAAGAAAACAAAGGTGAGAACCAGTGGCATGATGTTCCCATAAGAAATCATCGAAGATCATTCTTTCCAAAACAGTCTCATATGATCAGGAACCAAAGTTCATTTTATGGTTATTGCTTTGCTTGCAATGATTTTGGTCATAGAGAAATGGAGTGTAGGACACATGCAAGAAATAGGTATGCATGGGACAATGGCAGAAGTACTTATGAAGTTTTAAGTAGAAACTATAACTCATTTGCCCTGTTATTGAATTACAAAGAGAATAACATTGTATGTTATAATTGTAATAATGGTGATCACATAGCACGATTCTATATAAGTGATATTAAAAACCCCTAAGACAAAATAGGAAAGTGACTCCACCCATTATAAAGAAAAGAGAACTTACAAAAATTTGGAAACAAAAGCAAGAGGAAGTTAATCAAGACAAAGAAAAATCTATACTTTTGTAAACCGCATTTTATGCACAAAGGGAAGTAATGGTATATCGACAGCCGATGCTTAAGGTACATGACTAGATACAAAAGAAATTTATTACATTGAAATAAATTAGTGAAGGCACGGTAAAATTTGGAGATAATGCCACACGCAGATAGCTAGAAAAGGTACCCTTAGCCTTGATAATGAAAAAAAAAAATAGAAAATGTATTGTATGTTGAAGGCTTGAAGCATAACCTTCTAAGTGTCAGTCAAATGTGTGATCAAGGACACACTCTCACATTTTATGCTCAAGGTTATGAGATCGGGAAAGCATACCAGGAAATTTAATTACAAATGTAAACAGAACATAAAACAACGTGTACACTCTCGGTGAAGTTAAGGGAGAGAAATGTTACATGAGTCAAATTGATGAAAGTTGGCTATGACATAGAAGGATGGGCCATATGAATTTTGATAATCTAGTGAAAATCAGCACTAGACAAGTTGTAAGAGATATGCCAAAGATTATAAAACCATCAAACATTATTTGCAAGCAATGTCAACATGGGAAATAGACAAGGGCAAGTTTCAAATCAAAGGAGTACTCAACAACTAAGCCATTGGAACTAATCCATACAGACCTTTGTGGGCCTACAAGAACACAAAGCATACAAGGTGAAAGTTATTTCATGTTGCTCATTGATGATTATTCTAGAATGACATGGGTCACTTTTCTAAAAGAAAAATATGAGGTGTTTGAGAAGTTTAAAACTTTAAAGCCTTGGTGGAAAATGAAACAAATTTAAAGATCAAGTGCTTGAGATCAGATCGAGGAGGTGAGTTCCTCTCAAATGAATTCAATGACTTTTGTGAGCAGCATGGAATAAAAAGGCATCTCTTAGTTGTAAGGACTCCACAACAAAATGGAGTTGTAGAAAGAAAGAATCGAACTATTCAAGAAATGGCTAGAACAATGTTAAATGAATCTAAGCTATCAGACAGGTTTTGGAGAGAAGCAGTTAACACCATAGTCTACATTTTGAACAGAGGACAAATCAGAGTAAACAATAGCAAAACCCCTTATGAGTTATGGAAGGGTAGACCAACATTAGTCAAATATTTCAAAGTGTTCGGGTGCAAATGCTTCATTAAGAGAGATGAAGAAGACTTGGGAAAGTTTGACTCAAGAGCTGATGAAGGTATTTTTCTTGGATATTCCTCAAAAAGTAAAGCTTATAGATGTTATAATAAAAGGCTAAAAATTGGGGCTGGTTTGTTCTTCCATCCCATCTCCTTATGATGAAGTAGCTAAGATGGTGGTCAGGTACATAACCTTGGAGGGCCGCTTCTCTACTTTTCCTCTCCATCATATGGTCTTATTGAACCACTTCCATCATGCCCCCAAGGTTAGCCTCTCCTATTACATCCTCCATTCTCTGGAAAAATCTATTCTTGATGTACAAGCTCACCACAGAGGCCTTCCTCTCCACCAAGGGGTCATTTTTCTCCTGCACCAATATTTTCATGATGTGGTTTCAAATACCCCATCTTATCCTATAGTCCCTCCTCCACCTCAGTATTATAGAGTCAGGACTAAGAACCCAAGCTTCCATCCTCCCTCAACCAAAAGGGTGTTACACAATAGTGTCAAGGGAAAAGACTCGACTTGCTTGCAAAAAGCCGTCTCAATATTAGCCAATCTATTCATGAACCGCAAGCCAATAATGATTTGAGGGCATAACTGAAGTTACAGGTTGATGTAATTAAGGGCCTTGGAGAGGATATGGAATTTCTCCTCAATGAGGGCTACAAAGAAGACATTGACCCTCTACCGCCTAATCTAAATTGGTAGGAAATTTTGATAATCTTGCCAAGAAGCGGAATGTTATGGAGGGGAAAATGTAACAAATAGTCAATAAGCATATTGACCAGTTCTCTATGCACAAGGATTTTCTTGACTTCATCCAGATACAGGTGAAACAAATTTGTGACATCAGTGGCATCTCTGAAGATATCTGGAAGGAAGGAAAGGCTAAGAAGAGAGCTATTTATTTGAGAAGCCAAGACCCTACTTAGAAAATAGCTATCAACCTTTTCAGGGCTATGGAGGATGCTCAGAAGGTCTTTAACAAATTCCTCAAGTAATTGTGTCACGGCCACTATTTTTTTGGCTTCTTCTTATCTCAAAGTGTTATTTTTTTACGGGTGTACAACTATTGTATTGTTATGTTTTGGCTATGTTTTTCTCCTTGATGGAAGTTTGTCCCTGCCTTGGTTTTTATTGTATTATCTAGCTTTCTAGGATTTTGTTTCTGGGGTGTGGTCCCCACTAGTCAAAAACCACTACTCTTCTTTGTTTATTCTAGTTGTTGAGCCATTTTGTACCTCGGGGTATGGTCCCCTTTAAAACCATTTACCAATAATATAAATAAATAAAAGGCTACAAACAATCGTGGAAAGTGCCAATGTAAAGATGGATGAAACAAGACCTCAAAAAGTAAGTGTACAAACAAGTAATCATTCATAGGGACCATACTTCAAAGAAGAAGAAGAAGAAATAGAAAAAAATAAGAAGTGGATAAAAAGGATATAAAAGCACCATATATATCTATTTAGAAGAATCATTTACAAATTCAAATTATTGGTGATTAAAATGTTGGATTTCGTGCAAGAAGAAGATTGGAAATTGAAGCTAAACATGAAAAATTGTCTTTATTTTCTAAGATAGAACCTAAAAAAATTGAAGCAAATAAAGACAAACACTCGATCAACTCTATGGAAGAATAGTTTAATTACATTGAAAAGAATGAGACTTGGGAACTTGTTCCAAGATCAAAAGACAAAAATGTAATTGACACCAAGTGGGTTTTTAGGAAACAAGTTGAATGAAGACGGTCAAGTTGTATGAAACAAAGTGAGGTTATTTATGTAAAAGGTATGCATATTGAGTAGACGAAGTATAACACTAAGGAGAAGGCACACACGAGAAGATTCACGTGCGGTAGCAAGTCAGATTTGAAGGCGCGAAAGGATAGGGAAGGACGCGCAGAAAAGACAGATTGAATCGGGACTTAGCTATTTTCATGGTTATGGTCTATTTTCAAGATAGTGTACGAAGCACACAATAGGATGAAGACTTGCGTGACACACAAATGCTATTTTGGGAAGAGCATATACTAAATTGCTATGCATGAGTTTGAATTAATAATAGAATTACTACTTCTAGTTAATCGTAAGAGATCTATTATCAAAGCACACTTGCATGTGTGTGTGTGTTATTGTAAAGGCGCATGACTATTTTTAGAATGCAACCTATTTTTTAAGTGTATAGGAGGTGAAGGGAAAGTCCCCACCCTTATAAGTATGTAGTAATATGTGTAGATTAGTAG
Source organism: Taxus wallichiana var. yunnanensis (assembly GCA_018340775.1). NCBI lineage: Eukaryota > Viridiplantae > Streptophyta > Pinopsida > Cupressales > Taxaceae > Taxus > Taxus wallichiana. The sequence goes on along the minus strand of CM031239.1, from coordinate 917,786,978 downwards.
TGTTGTGTATGAGCTATTATGGATTTATGCTCACAAACCGATGCACGCATAAAATTATGACACTGCTTATTGTAAGAAGCTTATGTGTTTATTGTGTTTTAATATAATGGAGTGTGTTGGGTGAATAATGGTGTTAAACATGACTGAAACTAGTTCTTACATGGTTGACTTTGTTATATCTATCGCTTAATTCATTATTATTTTAGATCTAGATCTAGAATATGCTCTGTGGAATATTTATGTTGTTTGTGGATATGAATACATTACATCTTCATCATGTTCACATCCTATACAAGCAACTCTAAGGAGGGGCCTGGTACCTTTGTGCACTTTGGGTGAGCACTCAACTCAGGATGGGTGATGTGTCAGCGTGCCTTGGTGGTTTTTGGTAAGTTCTAAGTTACATTATTAGTTTCTATTCGGGACCTCTTTTTCAATTGTTTTTAGGATGGTTCGTGATGAAGACGTATCGGTTGACCCTAGAAAGTGTTGAGGAGTGGATAAAAGATCTAGAAGAAGAGTACACACGGAGATTCAACACTGGATCTGAGTTTGACACATGCGCATGGGTGGAAAAGAACCTATATGACTGTTTGTATGAGAGCTTCTTTGCTATTTTCCTGGTAGAATTGTATGAGTGGCTGGTTGCTTATGCATCTAAGTGAAACTAGAGGTATCGCACACTTATCTAGACACAAGGAGAATTTCAGGCCTTATATGACGCTGATCTAATTTGGACACACACTATGGATACTTGGTTCTGTGGTGTTTTGAACAACTATATCCTAGAATACTCAATTTCCACTTATTCTTGCCTAGAGGTAGCTGAGTTCCAATTTTTACGGTATCCTAGGGGAACTTACTTGCAAGGAATTCCACTGGCGATTAAGATCTTGATGGTAACCCTGAATTTAGAGGAAAATCTTATAGCCAACTCCACCACGCATAGGAGTAGGATCAGGTTTGGTGAGAGATGGAAGACCTAGCACTAGAGAAGTAGAGAGAAGAAAGGCAGCTTAAGTACAATGAGGAGCGTGCAAGAGGGAGATGGATAAGTAGCATGACATTGCAGAGTGGATGGCATTGAGGAGAGAGATGTCTCACGAAGGATTTGGAGCTCACGCAGAAGGCATGGAGCCAGAGTATTAAGAACTTCCCCATTTGGTCATGCATGAAAGGGAACCCTCCTCGGCATCACACGGAAGCGTGCCAGTGAAGATGACCTAGGCCACAGGCACACATCTGAATCTACCTAGAAACCTAGCCCTTACACTTGGTTTTCCAGTACTTAGTACATCCAATAGTCAGCAAGCTAATTTGGGCAATAGGAAGCAAGAGTAAGTCACATAGCAAGTACATCAATGGCAAGGAAAACATCTTCGTTGTTGTTTAGAGGTACCTTTTCAAGTGCATCATCTACATAGAATTTGAGCACACAAAATTTAGGGCTCACTTCTAGGAGTAGTACCACCACGTAGATTGTAGGAGTTCAATATAGTACTACTATTGGGACACAGGGAAGTACATTTTCTGATCCACGGCTACATGTGTAGGATCAAAGGGTGTAGGTGGCTCTAGTTCGGTGGATCTGCTGGTTCTAGAGGCAGAGGCAACACAGTGGGGTTCTGGATCGGATGGGAAAGGTCCACACCAACGCGAATATTTACATGGAGATGTCTCTTCATCTTCTAGAGTATAGGGGAATAGAAGATGTTGTTGAACACATGCACATGTGGAGATAATTGTCGTGTGTAAAAGGGATCATGCCTTCGAAGTGCAAGGAAAGTCAATTTACATCTACATTGAAGGGATGTGCATATAGTTGGTACAGAAGTTTGAACTCTGATCAAACTTGCATAGATTATGCAACATTCAAATATGTATTCCTTAAAGAGGTCTATATCCCTGAATTTGAGTAGAAGAGTATAGGCGCACTCAAGGATATTAAACAAGGTATTAGTGAAAGTGTCTAGGATTATGATGCCCATTTTAAAAACTTTTATCTAAGCTTTCTTATGATATTCATGCAAGCCAGCATGTGCAATGGTTCGTTGGAGGTCTGATCACACCTTTTAGAAGGGCTCTGTCACATAAGACATACACCGATCCACACAAATTCCTTGGAGCATATTTGTGTACTAAGGTATTCGGGAGTATAAACACTGGAGTTAGCCCATTCTTGGAAGCATAGATTGCAGCCATGGCAAAGTACTTGGAGAAACTATTAATGAATTCGACACATAAGACGCGCACTAGGATTTGGTGTATAGACTGTGAAGTGGAGGGGCACACCAAATATAGTTGTCCCCATAGAATAGTACATTCATTATTACTAGACTGTGAGATATTTCACCTGAACCATGACGTCAGTAGTTGCCCATTATTACAACACGCGATAAGGAAGAATATATCTTGCTATTGTAAGATTTTTCGGTCCACAACTCACAATATAGAAGACTGCATGTTGATTGGTCAGATCCATGATGTTATAGATATTGGTGTGCGACAGATAAGAGTATCAGATAACTCTAAGGGTAAAGGTGAGCATCAGGATCGGAATCATAATCAAGTGCATTATGATCAGAACGAGGGGCACTATGATGGAGGACGTGGCAGAGGTCGAGGATACCATGGTGGATTCGAAGGTTGAGGCCGTGGTGGTGGACAAGGTGAATTCCCTCGTGGAACATGTTTTACATGTGGATCACCTGACCACTACAGGCATAAATGTCCTCATAATATTACATGTTCTTTCTATGGGAAGAATCATAGCTATGAGGAATTCCTAAATCTATATGAGCATCTTAGCAAGCAACATAAACAAGAGAACAAAGGCACATGGATGGTTAGGATACAACGCGTTGTGGAAAATCAATGGATGCCAAAGTTGGAACCAGAACCTAAGGTATTCCCCTGTAAATATCACTACATGCATTGAAGTTACGCACATTAGAGAGGCGTTACCACATAATCCTACCATCATTAAGGAGGACATTTTACATGCAAGATACTTAGATCCTGCGCATCAGAATGAAGTTTATCGAGAGACCATGGAGGTACTCAGAGACCTTTAAGGGGAAATACAATGTTTAAAGGAGAAATCACGGAAGATGGAACTAAAGAAGGTAGCAGAGATGGTCCAGTCAGATATTGATGACTTGAAGGAGGTATGCAAAATACTACACCGGGATAATATTATTCCATTACTAGGGATTTGGCTAAAGGGGAACACTTCACCCGTAAATACTGAGAATAGGCATCAGATCCTACATGCAAATCTTCCCCCATAGCTTATACTATGATAAGGAGATCACTCTAAATGTTGTTGTAAATGAATGACTCTTGAGTAATATATTGATTGACACAAAGTGGAAGTAAATGTGCTTACTTTAGATGCATGGGTACATATGGGGAGACCTACATTATAGTCATCTTCTAATGTATTATTTATGGTTAATCAAACTAAGGCCACTCCTATCAGAGATTTAAAATATGCATCCATTACTATATAAGGGACCAAGTTCACTGGGGATTTTGAGGTTTTAGTGTTTGTAGAAGTAGACAGTTTCCCAGATCTATTTGGATGCCCTTGGTGTTACGCAAATAATGTTGATCTTCAGTTCAACAAGGGATATATCAGTTTTGAGAACAAGGAGGAAAGAGTTATTATCCCTTTAATAGATGGAAAATATGCACCCTATGTTGAGCCTTTGAGTGAGGAAGATATAAATAGGATTTATGTACGCATCATTTGGGACCAGAAGTGCTCGAGCCATCTAAAGAAGGAATCCTTCAGTGGGAAGATGCACAATCTATTAGCAATACTACAAGTGTTACTTGTGATAATTGGGCTCATGGTACTTATGAGATGGTTGGGCATGAAGTAAGGAGCACATTTATGTGGAAAATCAAACCTCGTTGCGTCAAGAGGATAGGTAACAACTCTGAACCTCGTACACTAGGGAAGGAGACCCTACGGTATTCTTGTGTGCCATGGAGGAACAAAGTGGATAGACTAGTTAGAAAGAAGAAGTATGTTAGCATATACCCTATGCAGACAAGCAAAGACCTTTGGTGGGTGGTTCTCAAGGATAATCTTGTAGAATGGAATGAAGTTAGGATTGCTCTTACAACTTGGTTTTTGAGGAGCAATACACTGACTCAAATCTACACATATCATGGTAATCAACCTATTCAACACCGCATTCAACAGTGTGAGAGGCTCTAGAAAAAGGGGCAGGAAGCTTTACCGCCTTCGCTATGGGTACACAAACTTTATTCCACTTTACAAGGTTACACACGTGTTTGGTATGTATATGCAGAGCTACATAGAGAAACTAGAAATTGGTAGGATTTGATTGTAGGTATGGTCCAGATTTTGACTACTTCTCTACTAAACCTCTAGTAGAAGAGGCATTAAGGGTTATATTTTGATTAACTATGGGAGACATTGCAAAGGCAGAAGAACTCATTCAGGAGTTATTTGATGAGAACAACTCAGGAGCGCATTTTTCTGAAGGAGCAGAGACAAATACCATGCTATATAAGAGCACTTGCTTTGAGAAATAAAAAGGGAAGATGGTCTACATAGTGGATGATGAAGAAGTAGAAGAACTAGATATAGAGCATTCAACAGTACACACAAGACCTTGGATAGTACGAGCTTAACAAATTACATGCCTATCATGAACCTATAAGGACCAAGAAAGTGAATATTGGTATGGATGTTGAACCTAAAGAGGCTATAATTGGAGATTATTGATCTCGAATCAAGTACCAAAAAAATGGAGTTTCTCCGTGATTTTCGGACTTATTTCCTTGGGGCTACCATGAATTTATGGAGTGCATGAATCATTAGGAGAAATGAAGATAAAGCTTAAGGAAGGTGTGTGCCCATTCGGAAGAGACCTTACAGATTAACCCTAACTTACGCGTAAAGGTCAAAGAAGAAATTGAGAAAATGTTGAAGTCCTGGAATAATCAAGCCCCTAGAAAAATCGAGTGGGTCAGCCCCATGGTTATCAAGTATAAAGAAATATGTTTGGATTAGGATTTGTGTGGATTACAGAGAACTGAATGTTGCATGTGTGATTGATCCCTTTCCTACACCTTTCATAGAGGAGATATTAGAAGGTGTTGCAGGGTGCGAGATCTATTCTTTTACAGATGGATTCTCTGGGTATCATCAGGTCCGGATTGCACAGGAGGATCAAGAAAAAACAAATTTCACCACTAAATGGGGAAGTTTTGCATATATTGTGATGCCCTTTGGTCTGAAAAATGTGCCTGTTGTATTTTTGTGAATAGTTGTTCAAGCATTCTAGGATTTTATTCATATTTTCTTGCAAGTTTACTTGGATGATTGGACGATGTATGGGCTTGTTAAGGATCATTGTGACAATTTGTGCTTAATGTTTGAAATATGTAGACAGTTAAGCATCTCTTTGAACACCAAAAAGTGTGTGTTTTCTACACATTTTGGCACTATGTTAGGGCATATCATCTACAAGGAAGGTTTGTTAGTAGATCCAATAAGGTCATAGTTATTGTTACCGAAAGATCCAACCAATCAAAGTGAGGTGCTCGATTTTTGGGTCACACTGGGTATTATAGAAAATTTATCAAAGGATATGCTAAGGTTTCCACACCTTTGGAAGAGTTACTAAAAGGAAAAGGGACATTTTATTAGGGAGAAATGCAGCAGCGCGCATTTGAGGTACTAAAGGAGAGACTTACTATAACACCTATTTTGCACTTTCCCACATGGGACCAACCGTTTCATGTACATGTGGACGCCTCTAGCATGACCATTGGTGCGGTGTTAGCTCATCCTGGAGAAGGTATTATAGATCATCCTATCTATTTTTCTAGTAGAAAGTTGACTCATGCAGAGCAGAATTATACAATGATAGAGTGTGAAGCCTTGTCCATGATCTATGCACTACATAAATTCAGACAATACCTTTTAGCAACACCATTCGTATTTTACACCAATCACATGGCATTGAAATACTTGGTAAACAAGCCCATTTTACAGGGCACATATGTCAATGGGTGCTTTTATTCCAAGAATTTGATTTCACAATTGTGGTAAAACTAAGTAAAAGTAATTCTAGCCCAGACCATTTATCACAAATTTAGTCGGGAGGACACATAGACAATTAAAGATACAATGCTAGATGCATAATTGTATAGGTTACAACGTGTGCCTTCGGAATTGGAGGATATTGTTATCTTTTTATGTATAGGGGTGGCGCCAGAAGGAATGAAATCCTTGGAGAAGAAACAACTTGCAATTCGCGGCTCCTTTATGTTGATTAGTGGTGACCTATACAAGTTAGGCCAAGATGAAGTATTGTGCCGGTGTGTACTAGAGCACGAGTGCATGGACATCATAGAAGAGGCTCATGGTGGTATTGTAGGTGGGCACTATGCAGTGACGCCACTGCGCGTAAGATTCTACTCATTGGATTATAGTGGGAGACCCTCTACAAGGATTGTAAAGCGTGTGATCATTGTCAATGCATTAGTAAACCTAGGCAAAGAGATGAAATGCCTTTAAGACCTATTCCTAGTGTAGAGCCATTTGAGAAATGGGCTATAGACTTTGTGGGTCCTATTTCACTAGCCACGTGTAGAACTCGGATCGTGCTACATCATCACCAAGGATTGTCATGCAAAGAGGTACAATGGCCGATTCTTATGGGAAAATGTTATTACAAGGTATGGATGCCCATTGAGTTTGACAAGTGATAGGGGCACAAACTTTTTGAATGAGGCAATCAAATTTTATTAGATGAGTTCATGATTACACACCATAAGACTACACCATATCATCCTCAGAAAATGGGATCTGATGAAGCTTTCAACAAGATTTTGATCTAGACATTGACAAAAAATTATGATGTTGAAAGGAAAGATTGGAATGATAAATTTTCTATCATGCTTTGGGCATATAGAACAACCTACAAGTGGTTGAACAAGGCCACACCCTTTCAGTTGGTGTTTGGTGTAGAAGCAGTTCTTCCAATGGAATTCATGTTACCTTCTTTGCATATTGCACACATTGGAGGTCTAGCTGATGAGCACGCTTTGGAAGAAAGAATTGATCAATTGATACAGTTGGATGAGAGGCACGCCATAGCACGTTGGAGCCAGAAGCAAGAAAAGGCCAAGAAGAAGGCATGGCATGATAGGCACATCAGGGACAAAAAGCTTGAGATAGGATAGATGGTGCTTCTTTATGACTCTAAGTTTTTACACCATTTAGGAAAGCTTAAAGTACATTGGTTGGGAAAGTATATCATCACGCATATACTTGAATCATGTGTTTGTTAGTTAGAGACGCTTGATGGAATATGGTTACCCAGTTACTTTAACGAGAGTAGGCTAAAGCCCTACTATAAATAAGTCTTCTTGGTGTTTGTAATAAGGTATTGTTGTCATTAAGACTAGGTTTTCATTTCTATATTTCCTTAATGTATTTCCTTTTTGGTCACTATGCTTTGTTAATTTAGTTGGTGTTTTGTTTAGTAAGCATGTTTGCACGTTGTAAGAAAATTACCATTTGAAGAAATTTTATGCGCAGAGGACTACACATACCATTGGTGTGGGGTGGTTATTTACAATTGGGTACACATAAAGGAATAAACTGCTACAAGTGCTATTCAAGTTTGCAAACGAGTGGTTAGAAAGGATATTGCTTTAAAAAGATGACCATAGATGGAAAAATCATTTAGAACACACATTCCATGCCAATCAATCTAATAACAGATAACCATATGCAGTTGTAATGACTTGGTATGCTACCGATCTCTCATTCCATGACTCAATTACCAACCGATCTCTCATGTTGACTTAAAGTATAGAATACTTTATGTATACTACATATACTTGGTTCTCCTACCCTATTCCAAGTACTGAGTGATTTATTTAAAGAACCTATCTGAATATTTGTTACCAATATTCATCTGACATCACGTTGCTTTAAACTAGGTGACATAGGACAATGCAACCAATAGCTTACGATACTTTGGCCAAATATTTTCAACATATTATTCATGTTACTATTCCTAGATGGCATATTCATCATTTTAGAATACGTCCTTCACCTCACTCTATTGTTATCTAGAATGGTCTTTACTGACTACCATCAGTCCACTTGCCCAAGGTTTGACCCTAGTCAAGTTAGCAACATAATTTGATGTAGGAAGATGCTCATGATGACTTAGGGTATATGGGCATACTCGATCGACCTAGGTCAACCAAATGTGCCAAGGTACCCTAAGTCATAGAAAGCTACTCCCTATCCTAATCATGCTACTAACTTGACCTAGAGAGAAACTAAGTTCAAGTCCAGATGTGTGTAGATCTAGATGAACAAATATGGAAGGGTGTTGCCACATGTCAACTGCAACATTGTATCCTCGAGAAGACCTTGGTCTTCTTAAAGGTATAATCATGCGTAGTCGGTGTGTGCCAACATCCGTTAGAACTGATTCATCATGATGTACATACTCCCTTAGTGGTCATTAATTCATAATTAAATTGGATTAAGATATAGATTACAATAACCATGCCTAACCCTAATTCCAACATTCATTAAGTTCTATATCCATAATTAATCTGATTTGATATTGAGAACTTCATTATCTCATGTTTGCATTAATGTTCATTAACGTGGCATAACAAGTAGTTATCCCAAAAAATAGACAACAAACATCAAACATGTTTAATTCTTAATGCAACCTAGTTGTCCAAATCAAGTGTGTCATCCACCTAGATTTAGCTAGTGTTTACTTCACAATGAAGTACAAAGATTAAAGATCATAACCACCATTCCCTTTTATCTTTCATTCTTTTGAGAGAGGAAGAGTCTTCCTCTACATGATTAGATGTTAGGATTAACATAACCTTTTATCATTCTTTACTCATATAGTTTAATTGTATGCCCAATGCATATTTCATTATTAAACTTTAGTTGTGTAGATAAAGAACGACATCTTTTGTAATTTAACAAGTTTCCTTATAATAAGGGGGAATTGTACTATCCCCTTTATCTAACTTATTACATGATAACAACAATAATATACAAAATAGATATAAAGAATACCAAGATATCACTACTATTTTCGTCATACAAGTACAAAAGAATTCACACCACAAATTAAAGTCCAACTCAAAACCTTTCATTTCAAGGTGATAAATATACATTTACAAGACTATGCATTTCAACCATACTGCATGTCAATCATCATTAAGTTCATAACAGAACATCGTTTCTCTTTTCCAATACAACTCAAGAATGAATCAAAACTCTTTACATAAGATCCAGAATTAAATATGCCAATGCATCATAAAATTTTTTTCCTTCTTTTATCACTTACGATGTCCATATGCAAAAATTGCTAGCACGGGTCAGTTCAATGAACTGAGCATGATAAGCACTAAGCATTAAAATGAAGTGCATTCCACTAATTGTTCCATTAAAACAACTCTGCTTTAATGAATCAATTAATATATCATACAAATAAGCATAAGTAATATCAACCAGAAAAGAAGTACAATTAAAGATTCTAAATTCACTTTTAAGAAATGAGCATAATATGATCCGCAACATCTGCATTATAACATATAGTTTAATTGATCCTATCAATTACTTTTAAACAAATAAAAGGTCTTGTCATCCAATTGTTTCATAATTCTATCCGAATAGAAAGACAACATTTATATCTACTATGTAGCAAAGGAAGTTATTTACAACATAACTCATATTAGGATGATTCATCCTTCCATATAAAAAAGAAGAAGAATCAATTCATTCTATTCCCCATACACTAATCATCTGAAAGATAGAAATAGGTTCAAACACTCATAACTGCTTCAGTTCAAAGATAACAATATGGATTCATTATTAAAGAGACAACATCTAAACAAGAATCCTATATCAATCCATGAAGGAATAGAGAATCAAAACAGTCTAACTGCAAGTCTTACTAACTTCTACATGTTAGAAGATATCATTCAAAGATCTGAAACTAGACGTTCCACCAATCAAAGCTAGACTCACACAGGTTAATCTCTTCTAGTGTCCATCCAAGAAGGGTTCATAATAAGATAACGTACAAAAAGAGAAAACCTTCCAATATCAAATCCAAAAGAAGAGTGACTCAATCAAACAAGCAATCAATCTAAGCATGTTATTATTTTCTCTTCAACAGATCGACTTAGCTATTCTCTTTCCACATCATTACCACAAATGATTAGTACAAGTAGACTAAACAATCCACAAGGAAATTCCCATCTCAGAAGAGTGGTTCCCCACTATTTCCTACAAGATAGAAGGATAGAAAGCCAAACCCCAGAAGTCGATCAGACCTAAGAGAACAATCATTCTACAACCAAGAAGAGAATTGAGATTTAAGATAAGTTCTATCAAATGAACTTATCTTTTCAAAAGTTAAAGGATCTCAAAAGGAAAAAGGTCCAATAAAGAATTCATTTCATTTCTAATATCAAATGAATTCCATCTCTAATTTCCAACTCAGAAGTTCTTATACAAGTTCCCAAGGAGAAAACAAAACTGAACATACAGTTAGAAGAAAGCACACTTCAAGTTTCCTTCAAATCATTACCACCTGGTTTATCTATTCCAATTCCTTAAACACAAGTTCAAATTCAATTCATAGAAAAGGAGTACACAATACAGTCCCAAAAATAGTATATTGTCAACAAGAGAGCATATTCCTTTCTCTTTTCATTGACCCAGAGATTCATTCGATGAATCCAACAAAGAATAGAAAACCAAAAATAGTATAAGATAAACAAGTTTCAATTAAACTCTCGAACCTAAAAGAAACTACATTCCCAACTTCTAGGTCTTACATGGCTCCAAATAACAGAGACATAAAGTTCATGGTCCTCGTGAAGACAAATTAAGTGAAACAACCCCAAACCAAGAGGTGATAAATCCTATCAACAAGATTCAGAATGAGAGAGTATTCAACTCTTCCTTCCTTAAAATCCAAAAGTCAATTTAAGAGGATCAGGAAGTGAGTAAGAAAACCCAATAAATGTAAAAGTCAAACAATGTCTCCACTTTACCTCCTACGTGACTGAAACAGAATCACAACAAAGACTCTCAAGTTCCATCTATAAAGATTGTGACAGAGAAGGTGTTCATTTCAAACGTTAATCACAAAAAGGAGAATGCATACTGCATTACCATAAAACCTCAAAACTATTAATGATTGTTCCAATGAACTCTATATCAAACCAAACCCACAACAAGATACATTTCCAGTCATTAATCCTTCAAACACAATAGTCAAGTCTTCAACAAGACATGGGATTTCTCAGGATGAGGAGGAAAGAATAACCTCAATACTTACATGCCCTTACCATTTCAAGAACATGGTACAGTCTCAAAGATAGAAGTACCACATCCATTCCAACTCAAAAAAATTACAAGGAGAAGATCTCAAAAGAGGTTAACAAATCTATCAAACCAAAACTACTTTCCCCAAGCTTCTTCGAGAAAACAGTCCCATAACGAGTTCTAAGTATTCAAAACCTTGAATATGAGTAAAAATCAAGCTTAGAATACAAGTATAGAACCAAACACAATGTCTCGAATGCAAGTTCCAAACACACAAGTATTGGATATGAGTTTAGTGCCAAACACGAAGCTTGAACACAAGTTCAGAACAACGCAAAGCTTTAAGTACAAGCTCAAAACAAAACACGAAGTTCCAATACAAGTTCAAATGAAACACAAGGCTCAATAAAATTTCAGAACCACACAAAGCAATGAATTCTAGTTCAGAATAACACCAGCCTCAAACACATGTTCAGAATGAAGTACAGAGCTTCAAAAACAAGTTTCACATGCATGCAACCACTGAACTTGCACAGAGAGAGTTTCCAAAAGATAACATTATTTTGCAATGGATTTACATCCAAAAACCACAGAGATTCATAAATCCATGAAAGTAAATAACCAGAAAAATCATGAAAACATTTATCTCATGAGAGTAGAATTGTTTTAATGAATCATTTAGAAGAAAGCAAGAAATCTTAATGGGTAGAGCCTATCATGCCTGATAGTGCTTCTACCAATTCGAAGGAGACTTCCAGCCGAGCTTCCAACTCTTTTTCTTCTCCATGAAAGATCAACAACCAAACATATTTTCCTCAAATGCCTCATATACTTTCCTTCAATCGAAAATAGGCCAGAGAAACCAAAAATAGCCACAAAGTAAAAGTTGAACAAACTCTTGGTTGAAGAACTAGATAGCTCCATGCAGAGAAAAATCGCGAGACATGCAAGACCAAACAACCCCTCACAAATCCACCTCCCTTGTTTCCAAGATGGTTTACACATAAATACCGAGGTCCATTAATGCCATTAATTACAAAATTCCCACCTATCTCTCCATGCCACCACCTCCTAAAACTGGTGAAACCTATTTCCACTTCTGCATGCATTTCCAACTTTAGTGAAGCCTCCACGTATGCCTCCACTAAATTTTACTAGCCTTTTCCAAACTGGTTGTACCTCCATTCATTTAACCAAATCAAATCAATTAAATGCCATTGGAACCATCACCATAGTGCCATGTGACCCCTTAGGTTCCCTTTTAATAGTTTAGGATAGATTTCCCAAAACTTAGGTTAGTCTAACAATATTTACCTTAGGTCTTAAAACATTGCCATAGGTAATTTCCACCTTAGGTTAGATCAATTCACAACCATATAGTATTAGGCATTAGGTTTATAATAGCCTAGCATTACTTTAGTAATCTTTCCCTTATTCATTTAGCACATGAGCTTAGGTTAGATTGAAACCCAAATAAGTAGACATAGCTAGGAAGTAGGTGCTTTTACCTAGCTTAGGGTACCATTAGGATAATCCTTTAGTTTTAGGATTTGATTCCCTTCTTAGTCATGAAGCAGACTACATTTTGTTTATGCCATTAATATCTGAAGGGATCAATCCTAAAGACCCAAGCACAAACATACAACCGAATGAAGTCACGTTCATACAAGACCAAAGAATTTGTAACAAACAAATTTCAGTCCACTACGTCTCTCCACCTATGAATGTCAATTTTACCATTCATTCCGGTAAGGAGATTTAAAACATTCCTTGGATCACTGGAATTGATCCAAGGATGAGTCGAGTAAAAGAGATCAGTTGCAACTCTCAAAGCCAGATTGCAACTCACCTACAAGAAGTGAAAGTGGATTCTTGCAAGCCATATCACTTAGTCCAATGCATCCAAGAGCATAAATGATTTATTCATAACAAGCATGATTTTCAACAATCCAGAACACACCTCATTCAAGAAAATCACATGCCAATGCTTGTAATGCAAAAGGAAAATATAACTATTTGTCAAAGGTGTTACATACTTCCCTCCTAAAAAGAATCATCATCCCGATGATTGTCTTATGTTTAACCATTGCATTAAGGATAATCAATTTATCTACTTACTCAACATATGTTTGCAACAATATCAGAATTTAAAGTTCCAGCCATCAACATTCACATAGTTGTTTATTAAAAAAAAAAATAAATAGTTATCTGCCCCAAACTGGCAGACTTATTGTCATATAAAGATAAAATCACAAATTTTTATCAGTCATCATAGTCAATTCTGATCAAATAAATATGGAAAAGTAGTTTTCATATCCTCTAAGTTTTCCCAAGTTGCACTTTCTTCATTAAACTGGTCCCACTGGACCTTACATTGACTTATTTCATGATTTCTTAAATGCAACTAGTGAGTTTCCAGCACTCGTATGGGTTTAACCATGATTATTCCTGGGTCTTGGACCTACAAGGAATTCCAATTTAACACATGTGATAAATCTGAAACATATTTCTTAAGAAAAGAAATATGGAAAACATCATGCATTCGTGACAAAGCAGGAGGTAATGCTAAATGGTAAGCTACAAGGTTGATTACTTCAACTATCTCAAAGGGTCCCACATAACGAGGTGATAACTTGGCAGCCTTGCCAAAAGTTATAGAGCTCTTTTTCAGTTTAACCCAAAGAAAGACCTTCTCACCAAGTTCAAATTTCCTATCAACCCACTTTAAATCAGCATAACTCTTTTGCCTATCTGCTTGCTTCTTTCAAGCATTCATGAATCATTTTAACTTGTTGTTCCATTTCGTAAGGATTTTAGGTCCAATTACCTCTCTATCCTCAATGTTGTCCCAACTAACGGGGGTTCTGCATTTTCTTCGTATAATGCTTCGAAAGGTGCCATCTTAAGAGAGGCATGATATGTGTTATTATAAGAAAATTCAACTAGTGGAAGGTACTCTTCCCACTTATATTGTTGATCCATACAATACATTCGTAACATATCCTCTAAAACTTGATTAACTCTTTCAGTCTATCCATCCATTTCGGATGATATGCAGAACTGAAATTCAGCTTAGTTCCTAGAGCTGCATTAAGTGTTTGCCAAAACCTTGACGTCATTCTAGGATCTCTATCAGATATGATTAATTCAGGCACTCCATGTAATCTGAAAATTTCATGTACAAATCTCTTAGCCAATACAGAGAATCATCCTTCAAATTACCAAGCAATAAAATGTGCTACCTTCGTTAGTTTATCAACAACTACCAAAATAACATCATGTTTATTTCTTGACATAGGAAACCCTTGTACAAAATCCATGCTTATTACTTTCCATTTGTACTGTGGTATGCTATGAGGATACAATAAACCGGATGGGTGCATATGTTCCACTTTAACACGTTGACATTCAAGGCAATGTGTCACAAAATCAATAACATCCTTTTTCATCCCTCTCCAGAAATATTGTTGTTTTATATCAGCAAACATATTTGTAATACCAGGGTGTCCAGAAAAAGGTGAATTGTGAAATTCTGCTAACAATTTCTTTCTTAAATCATTTAGTGAAGGTATGTATACTTTGTTTTCAAATCTTAAGATTCCTTCATGTCAAAGTGAAAACCTTTATACCTCACATCATTTGAATCTGCAGCAAGCGTTGTTTTTACTTGCTGAAAGTAAGAATCAGATTTCATAACACTTTTTACTTCATCTTTAAACTGAGTTCTCAATGTTATAAGAGCATAAATGTGCTTCCTATGACTTAGAGTGTCAGCCACTCTATTTTCCTTACCTTTAATATAATTGATGTCAAAATCATATTGAGACAAAAACTCTAACCATCTTCGTTGTCTTGCATTAAGATTTGGCTGAGTGAAAATATACTTCAGCCCAAGATGATCAATTTTTAATTCAAAAGGTTTACCAAGTAGGTAATGCCTCCAAACTTGTAGTGCATGAACAATGGCAACAAGCTCTAAATCATGTGGAGCATAATTCAACTCATGTAACTTTAGTTTTCTACTTTGTAAGCTATGACATGATCATTTTGTAATAAAATACCTCCTAGACCTTCACCAGATGCATCAATTACTACCATAAAGTCTCCATTAGGATCTGGTATAGCTAGAATAGGTGTTGAAGTTAATTGTTCCTTCAAATTTCTAAATGCATATTCACATTTCTCACTCCAAAAAACTTCTTATCCTTTTTCTGTAAAGAAGTTATTGGTGCAACCACCTTAGAAAAATCTTTTACAAATTTTCTATAGTAACCAGCAAGCCCCATGAAGCTTCTAACTTCATGTACATTCTTTGGTGTAGGCCACTCAATTATAGCTACAATTTTAGAAGGATCTACAAACAATTCCATTCTTACTTATTACATGTCCCAAATAGTGTAATTTTGTGTCATAGAAAGAACATTTAGATAGCTTACCATATAATTATCTCTTTCTCAAAATTTCCAAAACTATCTTCAAATGCTCATGATGTTCCTCAATGCTTTTAGAATATATGAGAATGTCATCCAAGAATATGAGCACAAATTTGTCCAAGTATTCTTGAAAGATATTATTCATTAAATTCATAAAATTTGCAGGTGCATTTGTTAATCCAAAAGGTAAAACCGTGAACTCATAATGTCCATACCTTGTTCTGAAAGTTGTTTTATGAATGTCCTCATCCTTAATCCGTAATTGATGATATCCAATCAAAGATCTATCTTAGAATATACCGATGCTCCACACATCTGATCAAATAGATCATCAATTCTAGGGAGTGGGTATCTATTCTTGATTGTTGCTTTGTTTAACATTCTGTAATCAATGCACAATCTAAGTGTTCCATCTTTCTTTTCACAAAAATTACTGGTGCTCCCCAAGGTGAAACACTTGGTCTAATCAAACCCTTAGACAAAATTTCTTGCAATTGAGCCTTAAGTTCTACTAATTCTATAGTAGTCATTCGATATGGTGCCTTAGAAATAGGCTCGGTTCAGGCTTGATTTCAATTGTGAAGTCAAACTCCCTTTTGGGTGGAAGACCTAGTAACTCTTCCGGAAACACGTCACTGAAGTTTCGTAAATGGATATCATTCCATGAATTCATTATTCTCTTCAGCTATTTCTACAATTTTACTGCATATAAGGTACAACCTTATTTTTGGCCTTTTTAAGTTGCATAGTTGATAATTTCCTAACAGAAATCTCACGTTTCACACCCTGAATCTCTGTTGTTTTCTACAGATCATCTAAACAACTAATATATTTTTCAAAACAATCCACTTTAGCCTTATGTTCTACTAACCAATTAACACCTATGATTACATCATAAGACCCCAAAGGTGCAACATAAAGATCAACTTCTATGGAAAAACTAGGTAAGTCAAGGACTGCTCCAAAAAGACACATACTAACAATTATGAACAACATTGTTTCCATAATGTACAATCCATGTTTTATCCATGTTTCCATTTTATTTTTAGTTTTGATGCTAATTTACTAGAAATAAAACATTCAGTAGCTCCGATATCAAAAATAATAGTTATAGGTATGCCAAATAACTTACCCCGGAACCTCTATGGGCATGGCCTATTTTTAGCTTGCTTCGCACTTTCTAAACATGTATCTTGTGCTTGATTACGATCATCCTTTTTCAAAGGACATTGATTTGTGTAATGATCTTTTCCACAAGTTATAACAGCCTCCTACATGTCCCTAGGCTCATATTTATTTCCAGCCCTAGAATTATCATTCTGACCACCATAGGACTTTGTCCATTATTATTATTCTTGACAAAGTTGTTCCATACATTACCAGTAGACTTGTTTGTTGTTGCTTTCTTATTATTATCAACTGAAAACTTACTTTTCATTCTAAATTTCTTCCATGGTCCTTTCTTAGGTGCAAGAGATGATGAAGAGGAGTTGGGAACTTTCTTCCTTACTTCCTCCTTATGAGCAGAAATTGCCTTCAATTTTTGTTCCTTGCCTTATGGATTTTTCAACAACCCCTTCCATCGTGGTTGGGCTGTGAACATCCACCTCTCCTCCTATAATGGGATTCAATCCCATGATGAATTTTCATATCCTAAACTTCTCATCAGTTTGATACTGAGGTACATACTTAAGGAGTTTAGTAAACCACTCCCAATACTCAGTTACAGTTAGCTTTCCTTGAGCTAAGTTCTAGAATTCAGTCATTTTCTGATCATAGTAAAGTTACGGCAGCCAACGTTGCCTAAAGTAACCTTTAAATTGATCCCATGTGATATTAGTTTCATCAATGTTTAACTCATCCTTATGGTTGTCCCACCATGAAGATGCCTCATGGGAAATTGATATGCTCCCCATATCACCTTTGTTTCTTCTGAGAAATTCCTTATTGCAAAGTATTTCTCCATCTCGTTGAGCCAATTCTCAACTCCATCTCCTAATGTGGTGCCATCAAACTTGGGTGGACTTATCCTTTTATATCATTAGTGAGTTCAAGCTGCCAACCTAGCCTTTTTGTTCTCAGGATGATCAGGTATGTTCACATTATTATTATCAACACCTAAATTGGTGTTGTCCTCAAGAGGTGGCTGATTATTATTACTAGCATCTTCTTCCTCCTCATTTCCCATTACTTGTTGTTCAAGTACAACCAAATGATCTCTTGTGTCCAATAGGGAAGCAAGGATCTCATCAAGTTTTTGGGAAGTTGTTGCTCCTTCCTCAGGTGGAGGATTATTTACAACATTTCCTCTTGTTCTAACCATTTTCTATTAACAAGAAAATTTAAGTTTCATTAGATTATGGACACAATAGGTCCAAGAGCTACAACCTTCAGCTCTGATACCAAGATGTAACATTCCCATTTTAAGACTTTAGAAACAAGGGAAAAAAATTTTTTTCATAATGTTCTATTCTAAATAAAACATCATTTAGAACACACATTCCATGCCAATCAATCTCATAACAGATAACCATATGTACTGTAATGACTTAGTATGTTTACCGATCTCTCATTCCATGACTCAGTTACCATCCGATCTCTCATGTTCAACTTAAAGTAAAGAATACTTTATGTATACTACGTATACTTGGTTTTCCTACCCTATTTCGGTATTGAGTGATCCTGTTTAAAGAACCTATCTGAATATTTGTTACCAATATTCATCTGACATCACGTTGCTTTAAACTAGGTGACATAGGACAACACAACCAGCATCTTGCGATACTTTGGCCAAATATTTTCAACATACTGTTCATGTTACTATTCCTAGATGAACATACTCATCATTTGGAATACGTCCTTCACCTCACTCTACTATTATCTAGAATGGTCTTTATTGACTATCGTCAATCCACTTGCCCAAGGTTTGACCCTAGCTCAAGTTAGCAACATAATTTGTTATAGGAAGATGCTCATGATGACTTAGGGTATATGGGCATACTCGATCGACCTAGGTCAACCAAATGTGCCAAGGTACCCTAAGTCATAGAAAGCTACTCCCTATCCTAATCATGCTACTAACTTGACCCAGAGAGAAACTAAGTTCAAGTCCAGATGTGTGTAGATCTAGATGAACAAATATGGAAGGGTGTTGCCACATGTCAATTGCAACATTATATCCTCAAGAAGACCTTGGTCTTCTCGAAGGTACAGTCCTACAGTCGGTGTGTGCCAACATCCATTAGAACTGATTCATCACGATGTACATACTCCCTTAGTGGTCATTAATTCATAATTAAATTGGATTAAGATATAGATTACAACAACCATGCCTAACCCTAATTCCAACATTCATTAAGTTCTATATCCATAATTAATCTGATTTGTTATTGAGAACTTCATTATCTCATGTTTGCATTAATGTTCATTAACGTGGCATAGCAAGTAGTTATCCCAAAAATAGGACAACAAACATCAAACGTTTAATTCCTAATGCAACCTAGCTATCCAAATCAAGTGTGTCATCCACCTAGATTCAGCTAGTGTTTACTTCACAACGAAGTACAAAGATTAAAGATCATAACCACCATTCCCTTTTATCTTTCATTTTTTGAGAGAGGAAGAGTCTTCCTCTACACGGTTAGATGTTAGGATTAACATAACCTTTTATCATTCATTACTCATATAGTTTAATTGTATGCCCGATGCATATTTCATTATTAAACTTTAGTTGTGTAGATAAAGAATGACATCTTTTGTAATTTAACAAGTTTCCTTATAATAAGGGGGAATTGTACTATCCCCTTTATCTAACTTATTACATGATAAAACAATAATATAAAAATAGATATAAAGAATACCACCAAGATATCACTACTATTTCCATCATACAAGTACAAAAGAATTCACACCAAAATTAAAGTCCAACTCAAAACCTTTCATTTCAAGGTGATAAATATACATTTACAAGACTATGCATTTCAAACATACTGCATGTCAATCATCATTAAGTTCATAAGAGAACATCAGTTTTCTTTTCCAATACAACTCAAGAATGATTCAAAACTCTTTACATAAGATCCGAATTAAATAAGCCAATGCATCATAAAAAAATTTGCCTTCTTTTATCACTTACGATGTCCATCTGCAAAAATTTCTAGCATGGGTCAGTTCAATGAACTGAGCATGATAAGCACTAAGCATTAAAACAAAGTGCATTCCACTAATTGTTCCATTAAAACAACTCTTCTTTAATGAATCAATTAATATATCATACAAATAAGCATAAGTAATATCAACCAGAAAAGAAGTACAATTAAAGATTCTGAATTCACTTTTAAGAAATGAGCATAATATGATCCACAACATCTGCATTATAACATATAGTTTAATTGATCCTATCAATTACTTTTAAACAAATAAAAGGTCTTGTCATCCAATTGTTTCATAATTCTATCGAATAGAAAGACAACATTTATATCTACTACACAGCAAAGGAAGTTATTTACAAGCATAACTCATATTAGGATGATTCATCCTTCCATATAAGAAAAAGAAGAAGAATCAATTCATTCTATTCCCCATACACTAATCATCTGAAAGATAGAAACATGTTCAAACACTCATAACTGCTTTAGTTCAAAGATAACAATATGGATTCATTATTAAAGAGACAACATCTAAACAAGAATCCTATATCAATCCATGAAGGAATAGAGAATCAAAATAGTCTAACTGCAAGTCTTACTAACTTCTACATGTTAGAAGATATCATTCAAAGATCTGAAACTAGACGTTCCACCAATCAAAGCTAGACTCACATAGGGTTAATCTCTTCTAGTGTCCATCTAAGAAGGGTTCATAATAAGACAGACATACAAAAAGAGAAAACCTTCCAATATCAAATCCAAAAGAAGAGTGACTCAGTCAAACAAGCAATCGGTCTAAGCATGTTATTATTTTCTCTTCAACAGATCGACTTAGCTATTCTCTTTCCACATCATTACCACAAATGATTAGTACAAGTAGACTAAACAATCCACAAGGAAATTCCCATCTCATAAGAGTGGTTCCCACTATTTCCTACAAGAACAGAAGGATAGAAAGCCGAACCCCAGAATTCAATCAGACCTAAGAGAACAATCATTCTACAACCAAGAAGAGAATCGAGATTCAGAGAAGTTCTATCAAATGAACTTATCTTTTCAAAAGTTAAAGGATCTCAAAAGGAAAAAGGTCCAATAAATAATTCATTTCATTTCTAATATCAAATGAATTCCATCTCTAATTTCCAACTCAGAAGTTCTTATACAAGTTCCCAAGGAGAAAACAAAACTAAACATACAGTTAGAAGAAAGCACACTTCAAGTTTCCCTTCAAATCATTACCACCTGGTTTATCTATTCCAATTCCTTAAACACAAGTTTGAATTCAATTCATGGAAAGGAGTACACAGTACAGTCCCAAAAATAGTATACTATCAACAAGAGAGCATATTCCTTTCTCTTTTCATTGACCCAGAGATTCATTCGATGAATCCAACAAAGAATAGAAAACCAAAAATAGTATAAGATAAACAAGTTTCAATTAAACTCTCAAACCTAAAAGAAACTGCATTCCCAACTTCTAGGTCTTACACGGCTCCAAATAACAGAGACATAAAGTTCGTGGTCCTCGTGAAGAAAAATTAAGTGAAACAACCCCAAACCAGAGGTGATAAATCCTATCAACAAGATTTAGAATGAGAGAGTATTCAACTCTTCCTTCCTTAAAATCCAAAAGTCAATTTAAGAGGATCAGGAAGTGAGTAAGAAAACCCAATAAACATAAAATTCAAACAATGTCTCCACTTTACCTCCCTAGGCCCGAGTCAAAGCCAAGGAGGGAATCGAAAAAGGGGACCCCTTTTTGAGTTGTTTTCCGCCCTCCTGTCATGAGACTTCCCGCCCTCGTATACGAGACCGATACAAACTTCAAGGGGCGTATCTTTCGACTCATGGCTCGAAATATTACAAATCTGATGTCGTTGGAAAGATCTCGGCCTCACGCATGCCATGGGGTCTAAAACTTTAATTTTGAGGAGGTTAGGTGAAGAAAATGGAGGAAATGTCTTCGGACCTTCAATGTGGGATCCATCTATCTCAACAACCAGATTGGATTCGATCTATTTCCATTGTTTCCTCTTCCTTCAAGGCACCAAACCAAGATTGATGCGATGCAAAGAAAGACGGATTTGGGGAGAGATTTCATCGAGGAATTAACAAGAAAGTGGTTGAGCTTCACTTTGTTTTCCCGCTTCTCTCTCTTTCCTTCTTTCAGGTTGAATCTATAAATACGGGGGCAAGATTCATTGTAAAGGGTTGGACATTCTTTGTTTTGCAGGCTCCCTCTTCCTTCTAGAAAAGGGATCTGTGGGGTTTAGGCCTTCCACTAAAATTGTAATACGTTTCTGCCTCTTGGCTACTTTGTAATGGACTGTATCAATCTACAGAGCAATAAAACACATCTGTGATCAATTTTAGATCCTCTCTTGTCTCTTTTTCTTTCATCTAGCCTTCCATTATATATCTGGCTATTTGTGCTAGTTTATTGTATGCATTTTGTTGGTTTGTGTCTATTAGAAAAACAAGTGTTCATCATTCCTTTGGTGCATCACCTCGTAGTTTAGCTTTGTTTTAATTTTTGTATTCCTTCTATCCATGTCTCCTTTGTAAAGTTTAGATTAGGATTAAGAACAAATCCTCTGCAAGTTTCTACATATGCACCTAAATAGAGGAATAAGGAACCAGCCTTTAATCTGGAGAGCTTTTCCATTTTGCAAGGTCCCACACCTTGGGGAAAGTTCAATGTTATGCAATCACACCAAATGAGTCTGCCTTAGAAAATCATATCCATAACTCATTTGGGGGTGTTGTGATTTCACGTTACTTGATTTTGGCATGCCCGATGGGACTAAGAAGTATCCATCTTATTACAAAGAGGGAATTAATGTATACTTGTGATTTTGGCTTTTAAGAAGCCTTAAAATTGTACATCTGACGACTCCAAAAGAAACAAATCTACTGGTTTCAGCAGCCCAAGCTTGGAAGATTCATGAGAAAAACCCGGTCTAGAGCAAGGAAAGAAGGTATATTTGAATACTTGCATCTATCCCCAGGTAGAGAAAGGAGAGGAAGAAGAATTTAGAGGTCTCCATCTACACCAAGAAGAATTCAGAGGTCTCCATCTCCACCAAGAAGAACCTTGTCAACACCTCCACCTGTGAGGCCTTTCTTTCAGTCTGTAAGGATTCTTAGGCCAATCAGAATGGCACAACCAAATCCATATGTCAACTTCACCAGCAGTAGTCCACTCACCTTGATTACACAAAACCCAGTTCTAATTGCAGCATTAAAAATCATCCCATATTTCACTGGGGAAAATCAAACTTCTCTCGGTGACCATGTCCAAGATATTGCAAATGTCTATACAATCCACGAGATCCATGAGATGGACATTACAGTCAAGTTTCTCGCCTCTTTATTCAAGGGGAAAGCTTCACAATGGTTCGGGAGTCTTACAATATGCTCTATCCAGAATTGGAACCAGCTGTGCATGGCTCTTCACAATCATCTTGGGGAAAAAGGTGATAACTTGTCTTTGTTGGAGTAATTAACAATGATCAAGAGAGCCCCAAACGAGCAAATTGAAAAACTTCAACCTCATATTCCAAATAAGCCCGGGATAGGATTCCAACAACAATAAAACCAACTAATGAAGGTGCCTTCTTATACTTTCTTATGGCTTTGAATTCTCGATATTTCTCGATGATTCAAATCAATGGGGGCACTACATTACATGCATCCTATAGCCTCTCCATAGGGTGAGAACCATTTGATTCAAGCTGGAAATATTGTTCCTAGGCCATCCATGCCTCTGTACCTTGAGTTAGGAAGCCCAGATACTAGCCAAGTGCCTACATTAGCTCCTATACCCACCCCAAGAGTCAAAGCTCAGCCAAAGCTTCCACTTCATCATCTAATACCGATAAAGAGTTTTAGGAAGTGGTAATGAAGCAATTTCATAACTTTGGGAATGAGCTAGTGACCATCAAAAGACAACAAGCTTAGAGTTCGGAGCCTGTCATCACCAATCCGACACTATGATAATTCTTCACCAAGAACTCCTCGTCTTATGATTATTTACTAATGCATAGCCTTTAGTTTGGTGGATGTAATCTGGAAACAAAACAACAACATAACACAAGAATACCATTGACTATGATAAGACAGAATGATGACAAATCTGAAATATCAAAGTAAATTATAATATTAACATGAAATTGTTACAATCTCACCCATGAGGTACTTCAAGTGTTATTGACTTCACTTGCCTTTCACCAAGACTATGGGAGAAACTTTACAATCACACCTCTTAATGGCTTCTTCAACACACCTTTAAACTGATGGCTTCCTTCGCACACTTCCTACAATATTTCTCACTACTTCCTTCTATGCTAAATGAGGGGGGTGGCCTCTCTATTTATAGAACTTCCAGGCTTATCCATCTTATCTCTAAGATAGGATAAGAAATCTACTCTGACGAATCATATTCCATACCTTAACTCTTATTTGTACATGTAAGCTTATCTTCTAAGATAAGATAAACCTTATCATTTTACATGGGTTCCACATTTTTAGACTTTTTACAAATAAAATACACAAAATATTTATGACCTCACTCCTTGTCTTTATTACCAATATAATATTTCTAATTCCTAATCATGTAGACCCCACTTCTCTAATTACCCAAACTTTGACATTTTAACATTACCGGACCACTTACGACAAATATTTACTTTTACAACATTCCTATTGTACTTTGACTATTACCGTACTCCACATTGTTGGCGGCACTCGTCTTGTGCGACGTTATCTTCTATCGACGCTACTACTAATTATACTTAACAACATCCTATTCCTAATACATACATTAATGAAATAGAAATTACGGAGGAAAATTTTAGTGTTGACATCTTCCCCTTCCTAGCTTCTACTCCGTCCTCGGAGTAGGCTATTCTCGTGCTTGGAAAATCTTCAACTTGTCGTAGTTGACCCATTTCGTAATGGGAGTGCCATCTAATTCCTCCGGTCAGTGCGTACCATTTTCATGCACAAACCTGCTTTATTTTGTAGGGCCCCATCCATTTTGGAAGAAATTTTCTCTGTTTTTTTTTGTATCGGAATCATATACTAGAACCAAGTCATTCACATGAAATGGAGACCACCGGATCTTTTGATCAAAGTATTCCTTCGCTTCATTTTCTTCTTATGGCTTGTATCCTTTGCTATTTCTCTCATTTCCTCCAAAGAAATGAAGATGTACCAACCTTTCTTTTTTTGAATCACTTTCATCCATCCTTTCATTTTTCATAACTCTCACAAAGTGGGAATATCAAACTCAATAGGAAGAAGCTGGATCAATGCCATAGGCCAATGAAATGGGGAGTATCATGTTGCTTGACTTTGATGTTGCCCTATATGCCCACAATGCTTTGCATGAATCCTTTTATCCCATTTATGTACTGCAAGGCCGCATCTTTTGCTAGAATTTGACACAACACAAAATTTGTTTGTTCCACCCATCTATTGTGTGCTTGGCTTGTATGTTGTTGCCTTCCCGTGCTTAATAGAAAACTTATTGACTAGGGCTTCTACCACCTCATTAATGAAGTGGCTTCCTTGATCTATTACAATTTCTAATGGGCAACCAAATCGGTGACAATGCGTTCATACATGAACCTTGCCACTTCATCCATGGAAGTTGTTTTCAATGGCCTAGCTTCAACCCACTTGGTTAAATAATGCTGTGGCAACTACAATATACTTATTTTGGCGTGATGTAGTGGAAGTGGACCTACAATGTCTATTCCCACTTTTCAAAGAGACCAAGGGGAAGAATAGGACATAATGGAGTGATGAAGTCTTACGGTTACCATGTGTTTGACAAATATCACATGTCTTACAATAATTATAACAATCTTTAAAAAGAGTGGGCGGTGATAACTCGCATCCAAGATCCTTTCTTTGTAAGTTGTCTAGAGAAGTGCCCTCCACATGTACCATTGTGGAATTCTTCTAGCAGTTCCTTTCCTTGATCACGCCTAATCGCCTCTTTGATCGACCATCGAGGTCCTATTCGAAATAATACTCCATGCAGAATAGAATATGGACGATCGACTTGAGTAATCTTTCTCTTAGTCTTTGCATTGGCACCATCGGGAAACTTGAATTCATTCGAGATAATTCCAAATATCTATGTATTCACTAGGGATTGTGTCAAGGGATAACAAGGTGCATCGGGAAATCATCATCATCACAAGATGATCCTAAACCATCATAGGCTCGAGAGAGTGCATCCGTATTGACATGCTTCTTTCCTGGCCTATCTATAATATCAAATTCAAACTCTTGTAGCAAAATTATCCATCTTGCTATCCTCCCACGATGGGTTAGGCTTATTTACAATATATTTTAGAGCACGATGATCTGTTACAACTAGAAATTTTTGCCCCAAAGCAAGTCATTTCTAAACTTCTTTACAAAGCAAAAATGATAGCAGAGCCTTTTTTCAATTACAAAGTATAATTTACCTCAAAGACCTTTGCTCATTTGTCTGCTCCCAAAGTAAATTGGATGTTCATTCCCATTTTCATCCTTTTGGCTCAAAGTACTTCCTAGTCTGCATCCGAGGCATCGTGTACACAATGAATGGCTTGCTCCAACTGGATTCTTCAAAACAGTGAAGACACTGGGGCTTCCTTGATTGTCCAAAAGCTTCATGCACCTTATTTCCTAGTTCATAAGTAACATCCTTCTTCAAGAACTGGGTTAGTGGCTATGTAATCTTTGAGAAATTCTTGATGAACCTTCTATAGTAACCCACATGGCCTAAAAATGATCTCAACTTACTTCTATTAAGAGGAAATGGTAAATCTTTGATTTTTGAAACTTTATCAGGATCAGTACCAATACCATCTCTGGATACAACATGCCCTAACAAAACGCCTTTAGAACATCCAAAGACACACTTTGTAGGGTTTAGTGAGGCTTGTGCTTCATCTAACCTTTGAAATGCTATCTCCATTTGGTGCAGGTGGTCCAACTTGCTCCCATAGATGCAAAAATCATCCAGAAATACTCTGATGAAGGTCCCAATGTAGGGTTCGAACACCCTATTCATCAAACGCTGGAATGTTGTTGGAGCATTACACAACCCAAAAGGCATAACTCTATAAGCAAACGTTCCCCAAGGAGTGGTGAACGTGGTCTTGACTAATCTTTCTCGCTATACGAACTTGGTTGTAGTGCTTATATCCATCAAAGAAACTATAGCACTCGGCCGCCTACTTCATCCAAGATCGATCACGAAAATGGAAGAGGGTAATGATCCTTCTTTGTTGCCTTATTGAGCTTCTGTAATCAACACAAATGCGTAGCTTCCCATTCTTTTTTATTGAGATCACAATGGGAGAAACCCATTCTAAATTCTCCACAGTAAATATGAATCCTGCATCAAGCAACTTATCTATTTCTTCTTTTACAGTCTTGGAAAAATTAGGATTCATTCTATATGGCATTTGCTTTATGGGCTTAGCACCATCTACCAGCTCAATACAATGTTCTACCCAACTTACTTGACGGAGTTCCTTGTAATCAAAAGTGAATAGGTGTATGTACCTTCGAAAGAGCTGGAGGTAGGATTCCTTCTCACTCTCCATCACAGCATCACCAATCTTTATTTGTTGGAGACGATCATCAACTTCTTCTTCAGATAATTTTATGGGGTCATGAGTTGGTGTGACTGGAAGGATATCCATGACTGAAACATCCACCTCGCTTTCTTCATCTTCAGTGTCCACTTCACTGGTACTAGAGTAATCAGAGGATGTCTAATCATCAGTTTCATCACTTGAATCCACAGTTCTGCCTTATGATGTCGAGGGATCACATTTATCTTCACCCTCTCTCTACCACGTCCAAGTGTCATGAAACCTTCATTCCAGTAGTTTCTTGCATGAACTCTCCTTAGCCATGGTCTTCCCAACAACATTGGGTACGCAACAGTACCATTTTTCATCACCTGAAAGTCTACCACACATACCACACCCATAACAGATATTGCCACATTTGAAACTACACCTTCTGGTTTAGTTTTTCCTTTATTTAATGACCTTAACATAAGTGTTGAAGGGCAATCAATTTTTAAACCCAACATATTCATTACAGACTCGGTCATTACATTAACTGCAGCACCTCCATCAACTAAGACATCATGAATTGAAATACCATTACATAATACCTCAGCTTGTGGAGCATAGGGATCCGCCTCTGCCTCCAAAACAGGGACCTCAACCTCCTTCCTTCTTCGAGCATTGAGTCCACCTCGCAACTCCCGCCTCTTCTCAGAAGACATAGCCAAGAGTTGACCATATGTAATATTTGCAGGCCTTTTGGACAGATCTTCCAAGATGGAGTATGGTCCTTGCCCCGTGAAATCAAAAATCCCTGCACACCCAACTTTCTTCTCCTATGTTTCTTACTAGTTTCTTCTTTCATCTTCTTAGGATCATTTCCATCTTGATTATCTTTTTCTTTCTTTCTTTTTTGTTACAAACACATCTACTTCATTATTTCTACTCTTATCTACCACATCAAAAGAATTCACAGTGCTTTTCCTTTATCATTATCTCCTTTACCAGATGTAGAAGCTCTATCCGGACAATTATATTTATAATGACCCTTTTATAACAACCATAACAAACAACTTGAAATATTTCTTTTGGACCTCTATCTCCTCCCCGAGAACTAAATTCCTTTCCTTAAAGAAGATTAATAGTTAACTCGACCCATCTTTTGAGCAGATCTTCATACTCGGTAGATGTACTAGGAGAAATATTTGTGCTCACCGGGAGTGGTTGTGGATTCGGACCAAAGGTCTTTGGTGTAGGCTCTACTTTAGCAATAATTTCTTTGGGCTCCTCTTCCATGCTTTCTTCTTGCCTTCTTGCAATCTCCTTTGCTTGTTCAATGGTAGTTGGGCGGTCATACTTCACTCGTTGTCTGATCTTTGGCTTCATCCCAAGAATGAAGTGCTTACAGAGGAGATTATCCACGCCATTCATCAACCCATCCGCTAGTCCTTCCTTCCAGATCTGGGCATCGAGCTTCCTCCTTAGCTCTAGAACATGAGCATGATAACCCCTTATCTTCTCCTTCTCTCCTTGGGATAGCTTTGTGATCTCGATCATGAGATCTGGCATATTTCGTTGTTCACCAAATTCTTCAAGAAAACTTTCAGTTAATAAATCCCATGAATTTTTCACATTATCACCTAGTGTTTCAAACCACCTAAGTGTTGAACCATCCAAAAAGGTAGGAAAAAATTCAGTCCATTGTTCCCTTCTTATAAGGCCATTACAAATACAAGATCGCTTAAACTCTTGAATGAAAGAAGAAGCATCTTCATTAGATTGAGCTGAAAAAACAGGAATCTTTCCCATTTTCAAAAGTAACCACCGTGAAATACCAACTCACAAGTACAATCAACAAGACTTATGTGTACAAATAATTGGAATCACTATACTAGAAAGTGACTTTACACCTTTCTACAGTAAAATAGAAATGACCACGGTAAACTATGGTAAAACTTGACTTCTATCGGTAAAAACCGACTTTTCGTGGTAAACACTATTCACGGTAAAAGTGAAATTATTTGCGGTAAATACTATTCAACAAAAATGACTTTACCATGGCAACTACTATTCATGGCAAAAATGACTTTACCATGGTAACTACTATGCACAGTAAAAACAAGGTTACCCTCTAATTGATTTTTGACTAAGTGGGAATATCTCTCCAGAAAATCCACCAACGAGGAATGGTCCCAGCAACGGAACCAAAATGTCATCACCAATCCGGCACTATGATAATTCTTCACCAGGAACTCCTCATGCTATGATTATTTACTAATGCACAGCCTTTAGTTTGGTGGATGTAATCTGGAAACAAAACAACAACATAACACAAGAATACCATCGACTATGATAAGACAGAATGATGACAAATCTGAAATATCAAAGTAAATTATAATATTAACATGAAATTGTTACAATCTCACCCATGAGGTACTTCAAGTGTTATTAACTTCACTTGCCTTTCACCAAGACTATGAGAGAAACTTTACAATCACACCTCTTAATGGCTTCTTCAACACACCTTTAAACCGATGGCTTCCTTCGCACACTTCCTACAATATTTCTCACTACTTCCTTCTATGCTAAATGAGGGGGTGGCCTCTCTATTTATAAAACTTCCAGGGCTTATCCATCTTATCTCTAAGATAGGATAAGAAATCCACTCTACGACGAATCATATTCCATACCTTAACTCTTACCCGTACATGTAAGCTTATCTCTAAGATAAGATAAACCTTATCATTTTACATGGGTTCCACATTTTTAGACTTTTTACAAATAAAATACACAAAATATTTATGACCTCACTCCTTGTCTTTATTACCAATATAATATTTCTAATTCCTAATCATGTAGACCCTACTTCTCTAATTACCCAAACTTTGACATTTTAACATTACCTAAGGACCACTTACGACAAATATTTACTTTTACAACATTCCTATTGTACTTTGACCTGTTACCATACTCCACATTGTTGGCGGCACTGCACTGACGGCGCCGTTATCTTCTATCAGACGCTACTACTAATTATACTTAACAACATCCTATTCCTAATACATACATTAATGAAATAGAAATTACGGAGGAAAATTTTAGTGTCGTCGAGGCCATACCATCCCTAGGCTCAATATCAAGCCGGACCCTAGTATCAACAGAATAGGCCACCACCTCAGACTGTAAACCAGAGCCAGAACCAAGGACAACCCCAAGCTGCTAGACCTTTCAGGCTGTATGATCCTAACATAGCTTCAACATCTAGGGCATTGGTTCCTGCATAGAACAATATGGCACAGGAATATGATTGGTGTTTTCCATGTAGACAACCACATAACCAATCAACATGCTTTAATGGTGCTCTAAATCAGGCCTTGATGGTGCAAACTAGTGTGGTGCGCCACAAGAACTTGACCAAGAGGAAGATCAGAGCAAGGTGGCCCCCAAACGAGACTATGCTTGTCAACTGGCAAGCTGAAGACTTCGTGGGATGAATCAGTCCCCTCCTCAAAGTGTAGCTACCAATACATGGTCCAAAAAGAGAAATATTGGAGAGGGCCAACCACTGAGCTTAGGTGACCCTCAACCTTCCATCGCTCCACAAGTTCTGGTGCTCCAATTATAACTCCCAACATGTTGAACCAATCCAGAGCACCTCCCAAACCCAGTCAAGCACTACTTATAACAGCCCATATGCAAGAAAGAAATGTGTCTGGGAAGGGGCAGCAAAAAGATGGCTCACTCAATATTATTGAGTAGATGAAAAGGACAAGTGTGAACATTTCACTATGGGATTCACTGGCCATTCTACGGTAGAGGGATCTATTGCAGACTGTCATTCAGAATTGGTCAAGTTCAAATCACTGCCCCAACTAGCAAGAAAGAGTGCTTGCCAATGCAATTCAGCCTAGGAAGAACCATGGAGAACAATAAGGTAAAAACTTGAGACCTCCTCCATTCTATGTCTCATTGATTATTGGAGAAAATTTGGTGCACAATTGTATGATTGATTAGGGGCTAGTATTTTTTGATGCCCAAATAAATAGCTGATCGGTTGGGTCTCCAATATGAGGTCATCTCTAGAGGAGTAGTCCAATTAGATGGGACAACGAACTACCGTGGGGATCATCAAGGATCTGAGTCTCACTCTACACGCTTTCCCTAATGTGATTGTTTTACAAAATGTGTCAATCATAGACCTGCCACCACATTTTGCTTTGTGTCTGTCCAGAGACTTCACTGCCAAAATTAGAGGCTACCTGTCTGTTGATTGGTCACATATGCTCTTTAGGACAAGGTATGGAGTGAAGGCCACAATCAAATTTGAACCTATTGCTAAATATCATATTGAATCCTATATGCCTAGCCTAATCAACACCAACTGCTCAGCTTTTGATCAAGAGGACCTCCTAAGCACTTCTGAAGCAAATACCAAGGTGGGATATATCCCAGACTTGACTCTTGATGATTGGGCCAACAAAATCCATGCTTTTGACCCCTATAGGGAGATGGAAGAATCGAGCTAGGTGTCTACTACCTAAATGAAGAGAACCAATCTCTTCTGACCTAATCAAGTCATAATACAAGGATGACAATGAGGTATGGCAAGTGTTCTTTGATGGTTCAAGGAGTAAACAAGGAGCCGGGGAGGAGCCATGATTGTTTCCTCCGGATGTATGAGATATTATTCAACCTTGATTCTAGTTTGCTTACTCAAATAACACTTGCTAAATATGAGGCTTTAGTCCAAGGTCTTCATTGGGTAAGGAAGGCGGGAATTAAGAACTTGCAAGTATTCGGTGACAATGATCGATTGCCAATCAGTCGGAGGAATTAATGCTATCAAAACCGACCTACTCAAAAACTACAAGAGTAGGGTATGGGATCTCATGGAGGATTTCGAGGCCCTTGATTGTGTCCATACCCAGAAGGAGAATGAATTTGTTGATAGAATTATAGCGGTTGGAGCAGCATTTTATGTGGTTGACAACATCAAGAGGGATAGAGAACACAGCATATCCATGTGGTTGTGAGGCCATCGATCGCGATAATAATACATCTTTGGTAAGTGTTTGAGAATGATCGAGTAGATCATTAAATTTCTACAAGAAGAGGTTGAATTCTCGGCTATAAACTAGAGCATACTAGAGCAGATTATGGGAATCGAGATAGTACAGTTACATATAAACAAGCTTCCCAAAGGATTAGTGACACTGGAATCTATTTTCAATCCTAATGATCAGTTTAGAAAAGAGAAGGCTAACATGCAAATCAAAGGAGAAGATTCAGAGTTGATCCCAGTTGGAGAGGACAGAACGGCAAAGTGGCCACCAAACAAGAAAGGTATGAATTCATACAACTTTGCCAAGAATTCCCTGATGTGTTTGCTTGGAGTTATGAGGACCTAAGAGGATTCAATCCAAAACTAGCACAACACACAATCGAACTGGATCCAATTGCTCGGCCCATCAAGCGAAGCGAGACTAGTCAACCCACGTATTGAGCCTCTGATGAAGAAGGAGCTAAACAAGATGATAGAGGCAAGCATCATATTTCCAATTAAACACTCAAGTTGGGTTACAAATCTGGTCCCAGTCAGGAAGAAAAATGGAGAAATCAGGTTGTGTGTTGACTTCAGGGATTTGAACAGAGCCTCCCTCAAAGACCACTACCCACTCCCTTCAATGGAGCAGATCTTGCAAGTAGTGTCTAGGTCAGAAAGGTTCTCCCTCCTAGATGGCTACTCAGGGTACAACCAGATCATGGTGAAAGAAGATGATCAATTCAAAACAACTTTCACCACCAAGTGGGGCACCTATGCATACAAGAAAATGCCATTTGGATTATCCAACACTAGAGCCACTTTTCAAAGGGCAATGGATATGGCATTCAAGGGGCTGATTAATCAAATAGTGTTGATCTATTTGGATGACATCACTATTTTTTCCAAGAATGCAGCAGATCATCTCTTCCATCTGAGGCAAGTTTTTCAAAGATGTAGGAGATTTGGGGTGTCACTGAACCCCAAAAATGCATATTCTTGGCCCATGAAGGTAAGCTTCTAGGCCATATCATATAAAAGGAAGGATTGGCAATTGACCAAAAGAGTTCAAGCAATAAGAGCATTGTCATTTCCAAGTCACAAGAAGGCTCTTCAAAGCTTCTTGGGAAAAATCAATTTTGTTCGCAGGTTTGTTCCAAACTTTACTACCCTTGTTAAGCCAATAACATTGATGCTGAAGAAGATCTTAACATTCAAGTGGACAGCTAAAGGAAAATCAAGTTTTGAGGCCATAAAAGAAGCCATATCACAAGCCCCAACTCTTGTGAACCCATATTTTTCCAAAGACTTCATATTGTATGCCTTTGGTGGTAGCGACACAATTTTTGCAATCTTGGTGCAGCAGAACAAAGAAAGTATAGAATAACCAATTGCTTTCTTCAATCAGAGCTCTGGAAGATTATGAGGTGAGGTACTCCTTCATTGAGAGCGAGTCTGGCAAGAATCGGAGGATTGAAGAAGTTTAAGCATTTGGTTTCAAATAACAAAATCCAACTATTGGTCTCCCATGTGAGAGTTAAATAATTCCTTCTTAGCAAGGACCTGAATGAAAAGCGTGCGCAAGGATGGATCACTCGTGTCATGAAATATGACATTGAGATCAATGTCACCAAGCTGGCAGTCTGGTCCAGGAAGGGGTTATGTGAACAACTAGCCTCAGGTCAACAAGATGAAACAAATAGTGGAAAGGAGGATGTTTTTGTTCTACAAGATGATCAAGAAGAAGGGAGAGATGATGTACTTGCTCCTTGTTAGACCCAAAAAATGGTACACTTCCTTCGAATAGGCTTGTGTCCTTATGGGATGAGTAAAGAAAAAAGAAGGCATTTCGGACTACAGGGTATCCCATATGTTCTTATTGATGATGTCTTGTTCAAAAGGGACATCAATGGCATTTTCGAGATGCATTAGGGCGAGATCAGGTGGAGAGAGTGCTATGAGAATTCCATGTTCAAGCAAATGAAGGCCATTTTTCTCCAAGAGTGATAGTGCTCAAAATCATGAAAGCTGGATATTATTGGCCCGAATGTTTAGTGACTACTACACATGGATTAAAAGGTGCAAGAATTGTGCATTCTTCAAAGGAAAGGAAAGGCTAGTAGCACTTCCATTGCACCCAATCTCAGTCGACCAACCTTTCATTTAATGGAATTGGAATTCATTGGAGTCATCAATCCAAACTCAAGCCAAGGTCACAAATGGATCCTGACAGTGACAGATTATTTCACCAAATGGACCGAGGCAGTGGCACTCAAGGAAGCAAATAAGTCTAGTATCCTAGATTTCTATGAAGGGATAGTGACCAGATTTGGAGTGCCAACCACCATCATATCAGATAATGCATTAGCATTTATAGGTTATAAGATCACAAGATGGGCCATCAAGAATGGGACTTATTTGAGTACTTCATCAAACTATTACCCTCAAGGTAATGGCCAAGTTGAGTCCACAAACAAGAACTTGCTAAAGATCATCAAAAGAACTCTTGATGAGAATCAGAGGACCTGGCACACAAAGCTCAAAACGGCCTTATGGGCTGATAGAATAATGTCCAAAGGATCTACAAGTAGCTCCCCATTTAAGCTCATCTATGTGAAAGAGACGGTGTTGCCAATATCACTTGAGTTGCCAACATTGGAGCTCATGAAGCAACTAGAGATGTCTGAATTTGGACCAATGGAGGCGTGGGTATGCAGAGCTAATGGAGTTAGAAGAAACCAGAGAGCATGCTCTCCAACTAATATAGAAGAATCAAGCTTCAATCAAGAAATTCTTTAACAAGAAGACAAAGGCTAGAATTCCCAATGAAGTCACCAAAAGCGTTGGTCATCAAAAAGGACTTTAAAGAGAACAACAGTCAAGGGATAGAAAGTCCCTCCTCTTCAATGGGAGAGGTTCCCTTATTTAAAGACAAAGCTTATTTACATATGTACAATGCATAGTTTTAATGGGGAACTTGGATATCATGAAAGTGTTTTAAAATAGAATGGATCATCAATACAAAAGTACAGAGGAATGAAGTAGCGGAAATGAGCAGAAAGGCATTCTCAAGAATTATAGATAACAAAATAATTCCTTATGCATGCCAGAATGAAATTATTTGGAACAAAACCATTTGCATTTGAGTCAATAAGATGCTATTGCAAAGACACAAAGTTCCAGAAATAACATCTACAAGAATACAAAGCTTCTTGAGTAATGTAATAGACAAATTATTCAAAAGTATTCAATGGATAGTAATGAAAGAACAAGACCAGATAGACATGGAAAGAAATATCTTTTGTATTGATTGCTTTGTTGCTCCTTACACTTTCAAAAATAAACCAAGTTCTAGCCCCTGAAAATGGCATAGAGAGCCCATTATATAACTTTACAAATTAGTTACAATTGGTAACTACTTATTTTAACTAAAATGTTTAGTTAAGGGGATGTTTGACACAAAACCCTCAACTAATTACAATAAGCCCGAATTGAGAAAAAGAAGGAAAGGAGAAGCTAGGAGGGAAAACAAATGCTTATGATTGGGGAGGGCCCACCGACTTGAGGATCCATTGTCTAAACTTTTTCAATGCTTCTGCTATGTCTCGGCCTCGTGGGACTAATGTGTTGGCGTAGCTTGGGTCCAAGATCCCAGACATTTCTCCATTTCCTTATCAAACTCGGTGTGTGCATGATATTCTTTATTAGCTTCCTCAATGGCAGACTGAAGGGAGCAAATCTCCTTTATCTTCTCTTTGGTAATTGAGTCTTCCTTGAACAAGTTTTCCTTAACAAAAGCCCTGAATTGAGTCTTTATTTCTTGGAGGGAGAAAGGCACACCTGAAGTCTCATCGTGGAGGTGATAGTGAATATCCTTAAAAGTAGATACCACACAAGTTTTGAAGGCTTCTCCTTTCTTGCCAACTGCTCCTCAATTCTCCTAAAGCCTCCTCCAGACTTTTATTTTCCACTCCATGCTGAAAACCCATGACCTTGACAAATTATCTTTGGCATCATCAAAAACTTTACTTGCCATCAATAAATTTTCATCAGTTTGTCCCATCAGGTGAAGGTCTACTATGCAGTTGCTCCAAAGTTTAAGTTCTTTATCCATAGTTCCAATTGTAGAGGAGAGCCTTTTTTTGCAGATTAGTTACCTTCTCATTGAGTTTGAAGGCTTCTCTAATGAAATTCAAACCTGCAATGATCATGTCATCCACCATGGCTTCCATAGCTCTCCCATAGATGGAATACATGTGTATGTCTTTAATGCTCTAGACTTCATCTTGACTAAGAATCACAGGTGGTGGAAGGGCAGTCAGTGGGGTAGGATCCAGAACCTTGTCTTTAGACAACAATGACTTGATGAAACCAGAAAGCACTTGAGCTTGCTCTTCCAGCTGCTCTATAGTCTGCTTGCCTTTTTCTACTCTCCCAATAACCCTGGTTACTGTTTCCTGAAGGTTATGTATTTCACTTTCAGGGGTAGATTCTCCCATTGAGATCCTTGAAAGTTCCAGATCAGAGGCTAGTAAATCATGTTCTACCTTATCAACTTTAGGCTTTGCTACCTCAAGAAATTATTGGCCTTGGTCATCTGTCACTATCCTTGAAGTTGTTTTAGCTCTCTTTGCAGGAGCAGAAGGAGTAGTGCCCAACAAGGCCACCACAACATCAAAATTTGGCCCTGTCAATCGAGAAGAAGACTTCCTCTTCCTACTGTCAACAAAAGGTTGCACCCATGCAAAAGTGGAGGAAGAAGAAGGAGGAGCAAGAGAACTCATAGCACTTAAAGTATTTACCATTGTTGCCTCCAGTAGAGATGTGAGTGGAGTAGATGAGGCTTCTTGGATAGAGGAATCAATGGTACTTGGAGGCTCAGTGTTATGAATTTCCTTCTCTTTATCCATTGTGGCTTCTGAAGCTCCTGCAGGGACTGGTGCTTCACTATCCTCACTTTCACTGAGAACAATGATGTTCTCTGGCCCCGAAGGTAATTCTGAATGTTTTAATAGGGGATCTTCCTCAATAGGCTCATTTTTGACCTCCTTCACCTTCTTCTGATATACTTGAGTAGATGAGGAAGGGGTGGAGGATTCAGGTTCTTTACTTGATGAAGGGGGAGGAGTTTGTGCAGGTACCTCCAAGCTAGGTGTATGTGACTCCTTCCTTGGTGTTGACGTGTCTTTGGAGGAAGACTCTCCTGAATTCTTCCTCAGCTCTCGAACCCTTCTGTCAAACCAAACCTTGGTTCTTACCAGGACAGGGGCTAGAATCTCAGCTAAATCATCTTTCTCCCTTTTGAACCAGTCTAGATCCTCTAAGGGAGTATGCTTGATCAAAGTATCATATTCATATGACAATAGGTCTGCGTTGTCATCTTGAAGCCCTTCAGGAATCTGATATAGGTTGAGCTCCTTTATCAGCTGGAGGGAGAATCTGCCATAATGCCTCCGTCTTGCTTCAAAGTCATCTATGCAATCAGCCCAGTAGTCCTCGGTATCTGCTCTGTGATAATAGTTGATTATGAGATTTAGCTCAATGAATTTCTTCAAATCAAAATAGGTTCGGGCCTGAAGAAGTGGACAGTGATGGGAGCAAGGGCCCTTTCTATGTTCTGAGCATCCAAAGTTGTTTTACATGTATAGTTACCCAAGGATATGGGGAAATGCAGCCCAGAGATTTTCTTGTCCCTGCAGGTCCTGTGCAACTTGTCCAATTGTCTACATACCTCAATCAAAGCCATCTTATCATTACAAAATATAGGAAGTTTGAGAGGAGTGTTCTCGTAACTGGCTAACCTGATATACGAAAACCTTCTGAATTGAATGAAGAAAGCTCCATACTTTGCTATCAGGTTCATGGCTTCATCAGAAAATCTTCTAGCAGTATCACTTTCCAGAAGCCTCACAATGTACATGGTAAAAGCATCATTCACCCTCCTAAAGTTATGATTTCGGTTTCAAGGGTGAACTGAGGGTAGTAAGCATAGATGGGATCACCCTTTTGACCTTCAATGTATGTGAAACCAAACCATTGTCGGGATGCTACTAGGGTATACATAAGATAAGAAGTCATGTAGAACTTCTTGGTTTATTGCACATTGGACAACTACTCTGTCAAATTCATGCAAATGATCTCTACCCAATTGATGTTTTGGGTACCTTCACAGACGATGTTGATGAGCGGGCACATCCAAAAGTGAAACTCACTGGTAGAGGGTAAGCCCATGACACGAGCCAACAAGATGATGAAATTAGATAGCTCTTCATTGAAATCAGCCCTAAACAGAGCTTTGGAAAGTCGAGATGCCCCTTTTTAGGGTTCTTCAACCATGACTTTTCTACCCTTGCTTTTTATTTATCATTGTCTTTCTCGAAGAGAGTTTGTGCTTGAGTTTGAGAGATAACCACAGAGTTGTCCATTTCGGGGATCCGTAGGGCAGCGGCAATGGCAGCAACATCTAGTTTGGTGATTAGCTCCCCGTGCACATTGGTCAATTCACTTATGTTGGGGTTGAAGTGAGCTCGCAGGCGAGTACAGTGTCAACACACTATACCGAGATCGGGAAACCCACAACAAATGCAAGGCCACTGTCATTGATCATTTGTGCCATGGGAGAGGGATTTGGGTCAGTCAACCTGCTTTCGAAGTCACCAAAATCTAGGTGACGAACCTCACTATCCCCGATATCGAGAAGAAGACTCGAGTGGTGAAACATGCTCCTGACCCTGAAACTTGATCTTCATACTGAGTGTACAGAGAAACAACCCTTATAGCTCGAATCTGCAATAAAAATGCAAGGGAAATGGGGGCATGAGCAGATGGTTTTAATTGCAAGGATATGAGTGAATGGCAGCAAGTAAGCAGTGTGTAAAATGTGTAGAGGGTAGTCCCATTAAATAGTTGTTTTAGGAGAGAGAAGGTTATAAATGTGCATTAAATTCATATGCACCGACTCAAAAGGCAAGCATCAGGAAGAGCGGAAAAAATTAGCCTAGATGGCCTTTGGTACATTTGGGACATGAGGGACGTGAAAGCATGATTCGATCAATGCGGGGACAAAATGCACAAATGCTTTTGGGACAAGTAAGACCAAAGTACGCGAAGGGCCCGATGCAGCCGATGCGGGTGATCGGGGAACAGAGAGCCCTAGTGAACTTAGAACATTTGGAACAAAAGTTTGACAGACCC
The DNA here is from genome assembly GCA_018340775.1 of Taxus wallichiana var. yunnanensis. Lineage (NCBI taxonomy): Eukaryota > Viridiplantae > Streptophyta > Pinopsida > Cupressales > Taxaceae > Taxus > Taxus wallichiana. The sequence continues at coordinate 917,747,202 of CM031239.1, read as the reverse complement.
GAAAGTTAACAGATTTCGGAGAAAATGGTTGATCGGGAACAGAGAGCCTGAAAGAACTTGGGACACATGGGACAAAAATGTCCGACAGACCCAAAAATCACTCAAATGACTCAAAAACATTAAATTTTCCAAACTCCTCAACTTTTCTCTTCACTAGAACATCATAGAAAGGTGTTAACTCAAAAATTTTCAATTTTTGACTTTCGAAAGAGGGGAAATTTTGAGAGGACAACAACACCTAAATAGAGGAATAAGGAACCAGCCTTTAATGCGGAGAGCTTTTCCATTTTGCAAGGTCCTAGACCTTGGAGAAAGTTCAATGTTATGCAATCACACCAAATGAGTCTGCATTAGAAAAGTAGATCCATAACTCATTCGGGGTGTTGTGATTTTGCGTTAATTGTTCCATCTATAAATATTGTGAGAGAAGGTGTTCATTTCAAATGTTAATCACAAAAGGAAAATGCATCTTTGCATTACCATAAAACCTCAAAAATTGTTAATGTTTTTTCCAATGAACTCTATATCAAACCAAACCCACAACAAGATACATTTCAGTGATTAATCCTTCAAACACAATAGTCAAGTCTTCAAAGAAGATGTGATATTTTCTGTAGTGAGGAGGTAAGAATAACCTCAATACTTACACACCCTTACCATTTCAAGAACATGGTATAATCTCAAAGACAGAAGTACCACATCCATTGCAACTCAAAAAATTACAAGGAGAAGATCTCAAAAGAGGTTAACAAATCTATCAAACCAAAACTACTTTCCCCAAGCTTCTTTGAGCAAATAGTCCCATAACAAGTTCTAAGTATTCAAAACCTTGAATATGAGTAAAAACTCAAGCTCAGAATATAAGTACAAAACCAAACACAATGTCTTGAATGCAAGTTCTAAACACACAAGTATTGGATATGAGTTTAGTGCCGAACACGAAGCTTCGAACACAAGTTCGTAACAATGCAAATCTTTAGTATAGGCTCAGAACAAAACACGAAGTTCCAATACAAGTTCAAATGAAACACAAGGCTCAATAAAGTTTAGAACCACACAAAGTAATGAATTCCAGTTTAGAATAACACCATTGCCTTGAACATATGTTCAGAATGAATTATAGAGCTTCGAAAAAAAAATTACATGCATGCAACCACCGAACTTGCACACAGAGAGCTTCCAAAAGATAACATTATTTTGTAATTGATTTACATCCAAAAACCACAAATATTCATAAAGCCATGAAAGTAAATAACCAGAAAAATCATGAAAACATTTATCTCATGAGAGTAGAATTGTTTTAATGAATCATTTAGAAGAAAGCAAGAAATCTTAATGGGTAGAGCCTATCATGCCTGATAGTGCTTCTACCAATTCGAAGGAGACTTCTAGTTGAGCTTCCAACTCTTTTTCTTCTCCATGAAAGATCAAAACCAAACATCTTTTCCTCAAATGCCTCATATACTTTCCTTCAATCAAAAATAGGCCAGAGAAACCAAAAATAGCCACAAAGTAAAAGTCGAATTGTTGGTTCGAAGAACCAGATAGCTCCATGCAGAGCAAAATTGCGAGACATGCAAGACCAAAAACCCCTCACAAATCCACCTCCCTTGTTTCTAAGACGGTTTGCACACAAATACCGAGGTCCATTAATGCCATTAATTACAAAATTCCCACCTATCTCTCCATGCCACCGCCTCCTAAAACTAGTGAAACCTATTTCCACTTCTGCATGCATTTCCAACTTTAGTGAAGCCTCCACGTATGCCTCCACTAAATTTTACTAGCCTTTGCCAAACTAGTTGTACCTCCATTCATTTAACCCAATCAAATCAATTAAATGCCATTGGAACCGTCGCCATAGTGCCATGTGACCCCTTAGGTTCCCTTTTAATAGTTTAGGATAGATTTCCCAAAACTTAGGTTAGTCTAACAATAATTACCTTAGGTCTTAAAACATTGCCATAGGTAATTTCCACCTTAGGTTAGGTCAAATTCCCAACCATATAGTATTAGGTCTTAGATCAAATAGCCTAGCATTACTTTAGTAATTTTCTCCCTTATTCATTTAGCACAAGAGCTTAGGTTAGGACGTCATCCAAACACAATAGAAATAAGAAGCTTAGGTTAGATTATAATCCAATTAAGTAGACATAGCTAGGAAGTAGGTGCTTTTTACCTAGTCTAGGACACCATTAGGATAATCCTTTAGTTTTAGGATTTTGATTCCCTTCGTAGTCATGAAGCAAACCGCATTTCATTTACGCCATTAATATCCTCGAAGGGATCAATCCTAAAGGCCCAAGCACAAACATACAACCGAATGAAATTATGTTCATACAAGACCAAAGAGTTTATAACAAACAAAATTTAGTCTGTTATGTCTCTCCACCTATGAATGTCAATTTTACCATTCAGTCCGGTAAGGAGATTTAAAACATTCCTTGGATCACTGGAATTGATCCAAGGATGATTGTAAAAAGAGCTTAGTTGCAACTCTCAAAGCTAGATGAAACTCACCTACAAGAAGTGAAAGTGGATTCTTGCAAGCCATATCACTCATTCCAATGCATCTAAGAGCATAAATGATTTATTCATAACAAGCATGATTTTCAACAATTCAGAACACACCTCATTCAAGAAAATCACATGCCAACACTTGTAATGCAAAAGGAAAATATAATTATTTGTCAATTGTGTTACACACGTTCATTTTTACCTTTGCGATCACAAGTATTTGAGCAAGCAAAGTGTAAACAAGTTGAGCAAGTCATGTTAAGGCACAAAGAGTTGTTAAACCATATGTGTAGAGTAGATTGTTTTCAAAGAGGCTTGCGCCTCTAATGGTGAAGGGTTGAGCGAAGCAAAATCATTGAGAAGGAGCTAGGGCACACAGTTTCAAGATAAGGCACATGGATTCGAGCTAGGGTTTGATTTTTCTCATTATAGATAGTGAAAAGGTGGATTTTTACGATGGCACCAAAAAAGCACTGCTGCCGCCCACCAAAGGAAAGAAGAAAGTAGAAACAAAAGTTGAAATTACTCCAGAGTAATTTCTCATAGATGTAGTATCCAAAGGGTGTGATAATTGGACAAGAATGGGATTCCCACATCCACAAGTGTAAGATAAGTGACTACAACAACCACACATTTGACAACAAGAAAGAATTGGACGCATTATTGAGTATAAAGACCAACAAGCACGCAATGGAGGATATGCCAGTGTATGATGACGTTGGAGAGAAATTATTGAAACAAGTAGGAGTCTATCAGTTGTATGAGCTCCCGTATTTTGCAAGTATGAACCTTTATACCAGTGGCTAATGAGCAGAGTCCATGAGGATTTTTTCTATTTTGTCGACAAAGGGTTAGAATCACAAAGAGCCCGATTTTGACATCGATAATATTAAAAGGACCAGGGGTAGACATGGATAGTGACTTGACTAATAAAGCAAAGCAAACATGGAGACACTAAAAGAGTTAGGGTATACAAAGGTCTCGTGTAGAATGAACATTGATAAATTGAAGAAGTACCCAGTGGTACAAGTAGCTACACATCTAGTGACCAAGTTAAATGATCAAGAGAGATGGTCATAAGTAAATATCATGTGGCTCCATATCACGAGGAAAATGTCTTAGGAAGTAGTCTATAACATAGCTTGAGGCTACATTGTTATGGGGGACTTCAATACCCCAAGGACTCGGGGAAAAAAAGGAGGTTCTAAGGAGTTCTCTGTTGGCATGGAGGATTTTAACATGTTTATTTCTTCTTCCCAACTCCATGACATAGATCTAAAAGGTAGCAGCTTTACATGGTCAAATAGAAGATCAAGCTCTCAACACATTCAAGTCAGATTGGACAGGGCTATGGTTTCAGAGGAATGGTTAAACCAAGACTTATCCCTTTTTTCACTTCCTCGGATTGGATCCGACCATAACCCCATTCTCCTTCAAATTAAGAATCCTTCTCGAAGAAGAACCCCTTCCGTTTTGAGAAGATGTGGCTCCAAAATGAGGAGTTGAATGATCTCATCAAAGAATGGTGGAAACTAAAGGTTAAAGGAACAGTGATGTTTAGACTTTCTAAAAAACTTCAGAATGTAAAAGTTCACCTTAAAGAATGGAATAAAAAATGCTTTGGGAATATTTTCCAAAAGAAGGTGGAAATCAGAGAGGAACTTCAGCTTATCCAAAGAAGTACTGAAAGTCAGGTCATTGAGGGTGATCACGCTGACCTGTGTAAAGGAAAGATCTCTCCTGGCGGACTACCATAATATCCTGGGTAAAGAGGAAATCTTCTGGAGGCAAAAATCTAGAATCACTTGGTTAAAGGAAGGAGACAAAAACACTAGATTCTTCCACATATCTACCTTAAAGTGAAGAAGCTCTAATAGAATCAACAAAATCAGAAAGGAGGGAGGTGTCATGATTGAGGAACAAGAAGAAATTGACAAAGTGACTATCTCTTTCTTTCAAAATTTACTCTCAAACAATCAGGATCATAATCTCTTGAAAGAACAGGTATTCCTTAATTGTATCCCTAAGTTAGTATCGGCAGAAGATAACGCCATGCTTTTAGAGATTCCTTCAATGGAGGAAGTGGAATTTTCTGTCAAACTCCTCAGCCCGGACAAGGCTCCTGGACCAGATGGTTTTCCCGCCTTTTTCTTTCAAATTTTTTGGGACATTATCCAAAAAGAGGTTTTTGATGTAGTTAAGGTCATGTTAAAGGATATGAATTGCACCTTTCTGACTCTGGTTCCGAAGTGTAGTAATGCTATAGAACTAAAAGACTTCAGACCTATAAGTCTTTGTAACACCTCCTATAAAATTTGTACGAAAATTCTGGCACTCAGGCTTCAGATGATCCTGCCTAACATCATTTCGGAACAACAAGGGGGCTTTGTTATAGGTAGAAAAATACAAGATGGGATAATCACTATCAAAGAGACTATTCATATGGCAAAAATTAGTAAGAAGTCAACTTTATTCTTAAAACTAGATATGGCAAAAGCTTATGACCGGGTTTCGTGGAGTTTTCTAGACAAAATCCTTGAAAGGTTTGGCTTTAACAGTGATTTGAGACAAATGGTTCAGGCTTGCATTTCCAATGTTTGGTTTTCTATTCTCATGAATGGCAGTCCTATTGGGTTCTTTCCTAGCACACAAGGTTTAAGGCAAGGGGATCCCATCTCCCCTTTCCTCTTTATTTTAATGGCAGAAGCTCTCAGTAGAAGACTCAATGTTGAAACAGAAAAGGGTGCTATCAAAGGGATTTCTCGACACTTGAGATGGATAAAGTTTCTCATCAACACTTTGTTGATGAAACTTTTGTGGTGGGGGAAGCTACTATTAGGAAGCTAGAAAACTCAAAAGCATTCTTGATGATTATATGGAGGTCTCGGGATAGCTGATTAATTTCAAAAAAGTTCTCTTTTTTTCCCGAACACTATGGACAATCTGCTGCAAGAAGATAGCCAAAATTTTGAATGTACCTACAAACCCTTTCCCACCTTATATTTAGGCATTCCTCTTGGAGATAGGAGACCCTCCTATTCTAAGTGGAACTTTCTAATTGAAAGGTTTGAAAGGAAATTAGCAGGTTGGAAAGCTAATCTTTTATCCCAAGCTGGAAAAATTACTCTTCTGATTAGCTCTCTCCAGAGCCTCCCTGTGTATGCCATGTCAATATACCAACTTCCTATCACAATTGGGGAAAGATTGGAAAAGATCCAAAAGAGGTTTTTATGGAGTGGTACAGAAAGTAAGGATAGAATTCCTTTAGTTGCATGGAGCAGAGTGTGCAGACCCAAGAAGCTAGGGGGACTTGGTCTCAGAGATTGGTCCAAAATGAATAAAGCTTTACTTGCCAAGATTGGGTGGAGACTAACTAAGGAAAATGGAGTTTGGGCAGAATCCTTAAGAGAAAATATTGGCAGGATAATAATGACAAAATATGGATGTTTAAACAAGTGAATTTCAATGGCTCATGCATTTGGAAAGCCATTAACTGGGCCAAAGAAATTTTGAACAAGGGCAGCAGATGGAAAATAGGAAGAGGCAATGAGATAGATTTTTGGAAAGACAAATGGGCAGGGGATTTTACCCTCCAAGATAAATTTCCACAAATCTCTGCATTAATGGAAGCTAAATATGGAGTAAAGGTGAACAACTACATGGCTATGGAAGAGAGTTTTCAGACATGGAAAACTTTGGAAATGGATAGACAGGATCTAAATGATCAAATGAAAGGGATCAATGAGTTCTTACAAAATTATGTATCATATAACAACAAAGACCAAGATAGAATCATCTGGGATAAGGAACCTTGTGGAAATTTTACTGTCAAATCAGCCTATGGCCTCTTCTTTGAGGGTCAAACTGGAGAAGAAGATTTAATGGCAGGGAAGATTTGGAACAAGAATATTACTCCTAAGGTAAATGTGTTCAGCTGGCTCACTTTTGGAAACAAAATTCTCACGGTTGATAATCTAGAAAAAAGAGGCTTCCAATGGGTTAATAGATGTGTGCTATGCAAAAGAAAAATGGAATCTGTAAATCATATGTTCTGGAATGCATGTATGCACATCAAATGTTCTCCTCAATTTTGACTCCCAAAGATATAAAGGAAGCTTGGAACCAATGGGTATGCCCTTTTCATAGTCAAGGGCTTAAAAATCTGTGGATCATAAGCTTAAGCCATCTCTGGTGGGAAATTTGGAAGGAGAGAAACAAAAGGATTTTCAAGGACAAGAGTATCCCTATCAAACTGTCAATAAAAAATCTTTTTCAGGCAGTTAGAAACAATTTCTCAATCCTCCAGGAAAAAAGAATTGGAAATTTTGGATTATGAACAACATTTCTTAGAGAATTGGCATGTCTCTGGGATTCCTCAATCTAATAGTCCTAATCCTAGAGTGGGGATTAAGTGGAATCCTCCTTGTGAAGGCTCTCTAAAACTTAACTTTGATGGTGCAGCAAAAGGGAACCCAGGGAAAGTAGGGGGAGGAGGAGTCATAAGAGACTCTTTAGGTCGTTTTATTCTTGCTTACTTCTTTGACCTTGGAAAACAATCTAACAATGTGGCGGAGGTAGCTGCTCTGTTCTGGGGGTGAAGATTGCAAAGGAAAAAGGTTTCAATCTCCTGGAAGTGGAAGGAGACTCGCTGTACATTATTTCTTGTATGAGGGGTTCTTCCAATCCTTCCATATCTATTGAAGACTTTATCTATAAAACTAAATCTTTTTAAATTCTTTTGTGAATATTTCTTTTAACCATGTGTATAGGGAAGGCAATAATGGTGCTGATTTTGTTGCTAATCTTGGGGTTATCTCTAAGGGTCTCCATATAGTTGAGCAACTTGTTGGAATGAATGCAAAATTCATTGAAATCATGAAAAGGGAGGGAGCCTTTAATAATGTTGCAAACTCTCCCGCTCATGCCAGTAACCTCTCATGATTTTATCTTACTTGTGTGAGTTGGATTTTACACGGGCAGTCGGGCCTTTTTGGTTTTGGAGAAGTTGAAAATTGAATCCACTGATTTTAAGGTTGTTTTGATTTGCAAGAGATTTTCTATGCATAGAAGGATGGGAGGAGACTTGGTATGCACAGGAACCTTCTAGGTGTCCAGAGATTTCCAAGGAGGCCGAAGTTCTCCTCAAGAAGGTGGGTTTGCTGTCTTTTTTCAAAACTTTTGATGGCTATGATGAAAGCCTGAGCTAAGCAAAGCGGTTGCTAAAACATGGAACGAGGGAAAAATCCAGGTGGGCAATTGTTCCCTTACTATTTCTCCCAAGCTGATTGCTAAGGTGACTGGTCTTGCGCTTGAAGGTAGAAGCATTTTTAAACCCAAATCTGATTACAGTCTTGAGATTGACTATTTTTTCCAAGGAAAAGGGGAACCTATTTCTCTTCATAATGGCTATGCTAGGTGTAAGCTGCCCTCTCCATATGATGAAATTGCCAAACTACTCATGTCTTATATTACTTTGGAAGGTAGATATAAAGTCATATATGGTTACCATTTTCCAATGCTAAACCATATTCACAATGCAAAACTATATAACTTCCCCTTCTACTTATTCTCTTCTCTAGAAAAATCTATAACTTTGGTGAAGAAAGGCACTTTCATTATCCCCTTACACCAGGGTCTGATAAAATCCATCATTGCTGAGCACTCCTGTTGGGAAAAAATGACAAATTTGGGGCCTCGCCTTCAAACATTGCATTGGGTAAAAGGTCTGGGAGTATGGAACCAAAGGAGGATAGCAGTGATGAAACTGGTCAGGGGAACCCAGTGGCAAAACGTACCAGATCTAGCATGGGTAAAGGGGGTGACTTGTCTTGTCGACACTAAAATTTTCCTCCATAATTTCTATTTCATTAATGTATGTATTAGGAATAGGATGTTGTTAAGTATAATTAGTAGTAGCGTCTGATAGAAGATAACGGCGCCGTCAGTACGGTGCCGCCAATAATGTGGAGTACGATACGATCAAAGTACAATAGGAATGTTGTAAAAAGTAAATATTTTTCGTAAGTGGTCCTAAGTAATGTTAAAATGTCAAAGTTTGGGTAATTAGAGAAGTAGGGTCTACATGATTAGGAATTAGAAATATTATATTGGTAATAAAGACAAGGAGTGAGGTCATAAATATTTTGTGTATTTTATTTGTAAAAAGTCTAAAAATGTGGAACCCATGTAAAATGATAAGGTTTATCTTATCTTAACAGATAAGCTTACATTTACAGATAAGAGTTAAGGTATGGAATATGATTCGTTAGAGTGGATTTCTTATCCTATCTTAGAGATAAGATGGATAAGCCTAGAAGTTCTATAAATAGAGGCCACCCCCTCATTTAGCATAGAAGGAAGTAGTGAGAAATATTGTAGGAAGTGTGCGAAAGAAGCCATCGGTTTAAAGGTGTGTTAAAGAAGCCATTAAGAGGTGTAATTGTAAAGTTTCTCCCATAGTCTTGGTGAAAGGAAAGTGAAGTCAATAACACTTGAAGTACCTCATGGGTGAGATTGTAATAGTTTCATGTTAATATTATAATTTATTTTGATATTTCAGATTTGTCATCATTTTGTCTTATCATAGTCGATGGTATTCTTGTGTTATGTTGTTGTTTTATTTCCATATTACATCCACCAAACTAAAGGCTGTGCATTAGTAAATAATCATAGCACGAGGAGTTCCCGGTGAAGAATTATCATAGTGCCGGATTGGTGTTGATGGGCCTCAGTCCAAGAAAGTTTAGTTTTTGGGTCAAGCTGAGGAGGATAATATCACTTTTGTTTCTGATGAAGACCTTGGTGAAACCCCTTCACAGAAGGAATCCTCTCAAGAGAAAGTGGATGGGGAAGCTGCGAGTAGGGAGGATGTTGAGAGCTTAAAAGAACATGAGTCTTCCAAGAATACTGAGGAAGCTATCCATTGTCTTCACAATCTGAAAATAGCCAGATGGAGCTTTTCTCAGCCCAAGAAACTGCTATCAAAACTCATGCCTTCATGAGAGATTTTGAGAACTACAAATTGAACAATGACATCAACAGGCACAAAATCAGTTTGCTCACCATGGATATTAAGGAGCTGCAAGAAAAAGTTGATAAAATGTCTAACATCATCCTCAGTGAAAATTTCAAAAATGCAAATGCCAATAGAATGGAAATGGAGAAAGAGATGTTGAAAATGAAAGGAATCATCATGCAAATCAGAGATGCACATGTTCTTAATGTTAAGAGTACAATCTTCCATCTCAAATCTGGGCAGAGATGATACAGTCAATGGAACTGGCTAAAGAAAAAGAGTTGGATGGCATCGCCCGAAGGTGGTGATCAAAGAACCCAACTACAAATACTGGAAGGAGACCATCGCAACCCGGTCAAAGAATGGAATGGAAGCATGGAGATGGTGGACGAGCTGGTTAAAGAGAAATGATATGTTTTGGTTTAGAATCTACTATGTTGGTTAACTCTTTTGTTGTTAGTATTTCCCTTGGGACTGCTATATAATGTATATTATATATAATGGTTATCTTATTCTGGTTTTTTGTTTTTGATATTATGGATCATGACTGGCCTTTGAAGATAAATACTTTGGCCAATATGTAAGTAAACGATAACCCTTTGTAATGGGGTAGGGTCCCCTCAACCCTAACTTTTACCTATTATAAAAAATAAACATAGCAGGCTACATTGTAGAAACCATTATCGAGGAAGCATGCACATGTGATAAGATCAGTTTTGGTGCTATCTTACTTTCTCTAGTATTTATGGAAATTGGAGTGCTTGATGGACCAAAGAACAAGATTTGGGAATATCCCATGGAAAACAAGTCTCTTACGAAAAGTTTTGATAAGTATTTATGTGAAGGTTCAATGAGTGGGCCATCTAAACAAAGGGTGGAGATGTCGTACGATCGACTCCGCGTGACATTTGAAGAGGAGTGGCGCATCCCCAAAGAGCTACCTTCGGTAGTTGGCAAGGCAGTATAGTTCACAAAGTGTACCAAAGCACTTCTACATCATGTGGTTTGCTATGAAGGATGGAACATGGAGCCCGTGGTGAAAATTGTCGCATGCCTTCATAGTGTGTTACTTCCGGGCATCACCCACCGCTTTACCGATGCACGCTACTTGATTTTTATTGTAGACAAGGTTGACTGTGACTATCACACTCTGAGGAAGACATATGTATATCTAGGCTAGGCTTTCTATGTTGAGAGGCTCGTTTCAAATGTTATAAGCATGAAGCCTATAAGCTTGGCAATTGGGGACATTAGAGCAGTGCTCGTATACCTTCAGCTTAAGCCCAAGATAGAGAATAACAAGTATGTGGAGAATGAGTTTGCACTCCCAGGGCCACCTAAGGGAAACCATACAGTGGAGAACGTGCCAGCCCCAAATCCCATAGAAACTATAGAGGTAGATGATGAGGAGGAAGATGAAGATAGTGGCAGCTTAGATCATAGAGGTCAGAGGCAGCCCATAGACAGAGTGGAGACTGAGCACGCGGGTACTCCACCTCAGGCATAGGAAGAAGATGAAGACTTGGACATAGAATAAGTCCATGGGGAGCGCTTTTAAAATGGTATTCAAAAGAACAAGGACCCAAGGCACATGAACCCCACATCCTATGAGGAGATCACCATGACTCTCTCCTCGAAAGAGGTAGTTGAGAAGAAAAGGAGAAAGCTAAAGCTAAATGAGGAGGCAGAGGAGTCTATAGAAAGCATGCCTGGAACCCTGTACAACCAGAAGATGTGGAGGAACCCAAGGATGAAGATCTAAAGGATGAAGAAGAGGGAGTAAAGGTGGTAGAAGAAACAGAACATGATATTTCTTAGAACATCGAAGATCCGACTCCAAATCTTGGTGCTCAAATTCCTAAGGGGCCAAGAACAAAGAGAGCAAGTGGGGAGTATGTTGTACCAAGTATGGGCTATGTTGAGGACACAAGTAAAATTTTTCACGCCTATTTCTAGAGTACAATGGGCCTTAAGGGGTTGTATGGATGGGAGTTGATGGACCAGACATGGTCACTACACGAGGAAACAGTTGTCCTGGTCTATGCAAACTCACATGGATGAGCCCGATTTTGATATATGTGAGGAGTCATGTGTGTCTTGAAGAATGAAGAAGGCACCGTAGAGTAGGCACATGACTATAAAGCCCACTCTCATGTCGATGAGTAGGTAATCAATGCCTTAGTTAAGGTATCTATAGAAGTGGCGCGAAGGAACATAGATAAGGCTGCCACTATTAGAGTGCTACGAGAAGATAACAAGGCCAAAGCTACAGAAATAGTGTGTCTACAAGGAGAAAAGGACTTGGAGTAGAAAAAGAATGAGGCCTTCATTAGTATGGTGGAATAAATTGGTGACCATGTCCTGAAAGCAAGACCGCACTTGGAATCTAATGTACCTGAAAGGTTTCCTTCAGTTATGCATTATGTGCGTACCCTAGTAGATTTGGTGCTTGAGGATGGATTGATTTGCATGCCAATGCCAAAGGACCCTGAATAGGAAGCAAAGAGAGCAAGGGCCTCAGTGGTTAGAAATATTTCATCTTATGAAGCCTTGCTCTAGAATTTGCAGGAAGAGCTGAAGAAAGCAGACCATGCATTAAACATTTGTGCAGCTCAGAATCAGTAGTCTGGATAAGAACTATATTGGAGGACAATGAAGTTTTGAAAGCAATGAAGGATGAGACTTTAGGGTGCGCAGAGATATTGGCATTAGTGAAGCAAAAGTGTGAAGACCTTGTAGCAACACAACATCCACATAAGGAAAGGTTGGATGAGCTTGGAAATCTCATAGCACAAAAGATGGATCTTCTAGAGGGACGGATGTCTGTTATGGCTAACATTGTCATAGTATTGCATAATGAAAAGGGAGAGATGACCTAAGATGAGTTGGAGGACATTGCTACATATGTCCTAGAGAAGACCAGAATGTGTTGGATGATTGGCAAGATTTGGAAGCTGAAATTAAGGAAGAATATCCAGTTGATTCTCTCAGTGGAAGAGGAGGGTGCTGGAGAGTAAAATCTATTCTTTGTACAATAATTCATTCTTTATATTCTTCCATTCTTATTCTTTAAGGCATCAGGAGGAAACCATTTTCGGGGCAACAATGCAGTTTAGTGTGGGGTAATGTTGAGCGAAGACGAAGTATGACACTAAGGAGAAGGCGCACAAAAGATTCATGCATGGTAGCAAGGAAAATTTGAAGGCACGGAAGGATAGGGAAGGAAGCACGCACGAAATACAAATGTAATCGGGACTTAGCCATTTTCATGGTTACAAGCTATTTTTTGAGATAACGTATGAAGCACACAATGAGACGGTGACTTGCGCAACACACAAATGTTATTTTGGGAAGAGTGTTTACTAAAGTGCCATACATGAGTTTGAATTAATAATAGAATTACTATTGCCAGTTAATTGTAAGAGATCTATTATTAGCACACTTGCATGTGTGCATGTTATTATAAAGGCACATGATTATTTTCAACATGCGACCTATTTTTGTAAGTGTGTAAGTGGTGAAGGGAAAGTCCCCACCCTTATAAATATGTAGTAATTTGTGTAGATTATTAGTGTTGTGTATGAGCTATTGTGGAGTTATGCTGCCAGATCTAATGTACGCATAAACTTATGATACTACTTATTGTAAGAAGCTTCTGTGTTTATTGTGTTTTAATATAATGGAGTGTGTTGGGTGAATAATGGTGTTAAACATGACTGAAACTAGTTCTTACATGGTTGACTTCATTATATCTATCGCTTAATTCATTATTCTTTTAGATCTAGATATGGAATATGCTCGTGGAATATTTATGTTGTTTGTGGATATGAATACATTACATCTTCATCATGTTCACATCATGTACAAGTAACTCTAAGGAGGGGCCTGGTACCTTTGCGTGCTTCGGGTGAGTGCTCAGCTTAGGTTGGGTGATGTGCCAAAGTGCACCTAGGAGGTTCATGGTAAATTCTAGGTTGCATCAATGAACAAGTAGAAGATATTTATTTTGAAGAAACCTTTTCTCTTGTTGCTTGTTTAGAATCCATCATAATGTTTTTGGCATTTACGTGTTATAACATTTTAAAGTATATCAAATGGACATCAAATCGGTGTTCTAAATGGAAATTTAGAAGAAGAACTTTATATTGAACAACCAGAAGGATTCCTCTTATCAGATGATAATGATTATGTGTACAAGATGAAGAAATCTCTTTATGGACTAAAACAAGATCTCAAAGCTTAGTATTCAAGACTGGACAAGTATTTACAATAGCAAGGTTTTAAGAAAGGTATTGTTGATAGCAATATTTACATCAAAACTAAAGGTGAGTATCCACTAATTATTATTGTTTGTGGATGATATTATTTTGTAAGTAGTAATGAAAAAATGATTCAATATTTTTCTATGGAAATGCAAAAGGATTTTGAAATGTCTATGTTTAGTGAGTTATCATTCTTTCTTGGTTTACAAATTTCTCAATCAGACAAAGGTATATTTATTTCACAAACTAAGTATGTTAAAGAGATGTTGAAGAAGTTTAAAATGGAAGATTGTAAACCAGTTAGTACTCCCATGTCATAGGCTATAAATTAAGATGAATCCCTGCATAAATCAAACTCTTTACAGATCTATGATTGGTGGTTTATTATATGTGACACCATCAAGATCAAATGTTATATAATCAAGTAGGTGTGGTAGCACATTTCTAACCAACACCAAAATAAAATCATATGCAAACAAATAAAAGGATATTTAAATATCTAAAAGGCACGCTAAATTATGGCTTATGGTATTTGTACACCTGAAAATCAACACGTGACTTTCGGGTGTACGCGACCTCCTGAGGTCATGCTCGGACAATCGTTGTGGAATGGATAAATGGATATGTGTAGTGAAATAGGGAGAATTTATGAAATACTCGAAGATGGGTGAATATGGTCAAGTTATCGAGGCAATCTAATGTCCTCTGTGGGAACTAAAGGGATCTGCTCATCTAGGGAAATAAAAGCCTCTCTAACCTGAACAGGTGTGATGGAACGGTCAAGAAGGATACACACACGTAAGATTATATCAATATCAATGTGTAAGACTCTCTCAACTAGTTGTGGGATTCGTGTGAATTTCCCTTCATTCGCCTCGTAGAAATTTCCAGACAAGGTCATGGAAGCGCTAGAGGAAACATATGAATAGGACAAGTGAGTGGATTGTGTGAACTAGTTTCATCCAAGTTGGTTCCACCAAAAGTCATAGACCTTGTCAGATTCTTCGTTCAAGATTATCAATTGTGAGATGATGATAGGTGGAAGTGGTGAGGATCTGAAAACCAAGATCCTAAGATTCGTGTCAATGTATGTCTCTAGATAAGATATGTTCAACAACGGGACTCGAGGATCATATACTTCGTCTCTTGGTTACTGAGGACCCTGAATGGTCATATGGGATGGATAACTATGGAAAATGGGTGAAATATGTGGAAATGGATGAAAATGACCGAAAAGTGATCAAAGCAACTGTGGCCAAGATGATTTTCCCATAACTCGTAAGCTCTATCTTCCTCGGCATTCAAAGACCTCAACTGTGCAGTGATAACAGGTAGTTTTGAGGTGGTTCGAGAAGATGTGAATTTGAAGGCCTTGGTCGATATCTAATAAGGCCACCAATAGGTTTGGTTGTGACACTATTGGTTCAAAAACGTAATCCCTAGGTTCTCTAAGACCCGAAATGGTCATGCGAGATGCGTATTCAATTAATCTAATGCAAGAAAGAAAACTAATTAAATAAAGGAAATCTAATCTATGTTTTTGTGATTTTTCAATTATATAAAGGAAATACAACAATATAATTAAATTAAACTAATCTTTTTGGATTTTATACTTTCTAGAAAACAATCAGAAGAAATATGAAGAAATGTAATTTCTTCTACAATATTATTAACAGAACCTAAACAAATAAATAATCTAATGTGACTATTTATCTGTGCAAAATGAATCTAAACTATCCTAAATAAACAAAGCTTTTCCAAATTGTAATTGTGGATCTAAATCCTTTGTTCCACCTCAGAGACACGAGAAGAAGTAAAATCTTCTCAGAAGCACTTCTTCCCCTGAAACTTCCCTAGTAGAAGTAAAGAAGGATTCAATGGAGATTGCAGATTGAAATGGAATTATAATTGCTTTAAACAAATGCGAAGCTTTCCTCTAGAAAAACTTCCCTTGCAAACCCACAGGGATAGGTAGGGAAGCAATCTATCACCAGAAGCTTTATGTGCAGAAAAAATGAAAGCTACAAAGTAATTACTTAACTATTAGCAATGATTTGAATTGAAATGATTTAACTACTCTAGTCAATATTGTGCATACAAATTAAATAAAGAAATCAAGAAAGCTTAAGGAAATCCAAGTACATCCCCAACCTAGAATTTACATAATAACAAAGACAAAGCTTGAATGGTTTACTCTGATGTCCCCTCAATATCTTTTCCGACTTTAGTGATCAAGTGAATCCAGGAACTATGCAGGTAATGCAGAGAAACAATGAAGAAGTGTTGGAGCAATGGTGGCTTATAGTTAGTCTGGTAGCAATGCGGGTAGGAGAATAACAATGCAAGAGAACTAGCTTGATTGTGTATTTCCTAGCAAGATTACGGCAACATAACAATGTAATTCACAAAAAAATCTTCGCCAATGCTTCGGGAAGAAGCTTGGATTTTATAGAACATAGGTTGGGAAATGGTCTAAGCCATTTGGAAACCAAGGAATGCCACCTCACTCAAAGGAGGGGTAGTTAACTCTCAATTAACAATAGAAGAGGAAGAGGAAGTTGGTACATATCCATCAAGCCTACAAACAACCAATTTGACTAAAACATGTGTAAAAGGTGAGTTGGAAGAAAGTAACATGCATCTAAATCACGCTTGGGAAGTCTTGGTCAAAACACACATGACCTTCGGCCTACGCAGATCGGTGGTCGTGATCTCTCCGGTGGTTACACAATAGCCGATGAGGGCAAACCAACGGTTTTTTAACCACCCCGACGGTTGCGTAACCACCTCGGTGGTTCCGTGAACTCTTGAAGTTAAATGCTAAGGAAAACATTGCGAATGAATGATAATGAAAGGAAGGAAAACATGTAAATGACTAAGGAAAGCATACTAAGCCATAAATATACACTACAAATAGGAAATAGGACTCAAACACCATTAGAAAAGATAATAATCATCATAGGGGACTTTGAACCATTTCGAAAATGTAGCACATGAAAAATTGGGTGCATACAAGATATCAAGAGATGAAGACTTCACTCTAAAAGCATATACATGTGCAGATTGGGTTGGTTGTGTCACCAAAATATTGTGTAACATTATGAAAATAAAATGTAATATTATTAATAATGAGTTTATATAACTCATATTAATAATATAGTTGTAATAGTTTTATTATTGGTGAGTTGTGAGAACACCTCACGTAGCTATTTTAGTGTGAGAGATATCCTAGAGATTAGCTAGAGATATCTTAGGGATAAGTTTGAGAGATTGTAGGGATTAAAGATGAGTTTTGAATCCACCATTGTAGGAGATCAAACACTATATATGTAACCTCTATTGATATCAATAATATCCTGTATGAATCAAAATGAATAAAATTATTACAGTGTTAATTACGTGTAGTTTATTTCAATAAGTTTGTGCTAAAATTTCATTGAGGAATCTGCAATAATATTTATCGGGTTGTGTTGATGATAGAAAGAACATAGATGGAGGATCATTCTTTTGGGAAAAAACTTGGTCTCTTGGTTAAGTAAGAAACAAACTTCTATCTCTTTATTTTGGTGAGGCATAATAAATTGTAGTAGTGTCATGTTGCACACAAGTTCTATGGATGAAGAAAACATTGAAGGACATCAAGGTAGAGTTTGATTTTCCAATTTCCATACTTTGTGATAACATTAGTGTAATAAACATATCAAAGAATATGGTTATGCACTCTAGAACAAAGCACATTCCCATCAAGTATCATTTTTGAGAGAGCAAGTCTACAGACCAATAGGTTAAGATAGAATATGTGTCCAAAAACAACAAATTGTTGATATTTTTACTAAGCCTCTTCCAAAAGAAATGTTTGAATATGTTGGGAAAAAAATGGGAGTGATATCATTTCCATCTGTTCACTAAAGGGGAGCATAAAATAATGGAGAGCTAATCATTCCACTATCATTTTCATCTCCATAGTGAAGATAATTTAAGAAGAGATCTGTTGATGCATACTCCAAGAGGGAGAGTTTTGACTTTTACTCCCTTGCTATTGATATTAAAGTGGGGGAGTTAAAGAAAGGGGGAGTAGTTCAACAAGAAATTACAGTAAAAGGAGATTTATTATAGAAAAGGGGAACAATTCATGAGTTATTTCTATGCAAGGTGGTTAGATGCCATCAATGACAAAGGGGAGATTGTTGGAAGAATTGTTGTTGTGTGGTGTCAAAGGGTCAAGCATCTATCATCTAGAGCTCATAGTATATCTCATTCACATCTCACCGAGATATTCAAATTAAAAATGTTTTGGACCTCGAAGTGCAAATGATCCGGAGCTCTGAGTGTAGCTCATTCAAAGCTTGGGCACAATGTCTATTGTTTAGAGTTGATAGTATAGCTTATATGGAGCTTACCAAGTTGGTCAAAGTGTAAATGGTCCAGGATATCGAAGTGAAAATGGTCCGGATATGGAGTGCAAATTAGTCGGGAGCTTGGGCACAATGTCTATCATTCAGAGATGGCAATATAGCTTGTCTAAAGATGGCATTATGATGATTTGGAGCTGATGGTTAAATTTGTTCGAGCTAGTAGAAATTGTTTGAAGTCGAATGTAATAGAATCCATTCTTGAGATACACTTATGAATGGTTTGGAGCTTCCTTGATCAATATGTTTATAGTGATAAGAATACATGAGTGTGTGAATGTGTGCTAAGAGGTGATTATTTGCTATCCAAACATAATCAATTTTTAACCTTAATTATTCAAGGAAAATTACATCTTTCCAAGATAGAAAAGACAAGTGTATGAACTTAAAATGTGTTGGTTGATTATTTTTGTGATTTGGGGTTAACCTTTAGTTTCGGGCCAACCCATGTCTTGGCACAAAAGAAAATATGTGATTTGGTTAAGTGATGATCCCCGACAATAGAGACCTGCAAGTAAAGTATTACGCTACAAGTTGAGTGGTGAGGGAGGGCCAAAGGCCACTAAGTAATGATATTATTTATTTTTGGAAGACCAAAGGACACAAATCGTTGTCTAGGAAAACCAATTTTGAATATCCATAATTGAAAGGAAGGTTTCTTATTCAAAGGCAATAAAATACAAGTTTATAATCATTAGAGGATGATGATCGACTCTCCTCTATTTTAATGTCAACATCAAAGTTTCCCACTCCTCTATTTTGGGATTCACATTTGAATAATGAGCCACCTCATGTTCTAACGGCCAAGAAGATTAAGAATCGCATGAAAATTTATAAAGAGTTGAAAGGACAGTGGGTGTTGAATGCAAAATATATATATGTATATCATTCAAACTCATGCGAAGTGTGTAGAGATGAAGAAGAAAAGAAAAGAGAGATCATACAAAGTAGATTGTTGGAAAGTATACAACAAAGAAGAGAAGAAGGGGAGAGTCATTTCTAGAACATAATATAAAGCATATTTCTAGAACAAAAATGAATAAGAAGTAGAATTCCCATCATCAGCTTGAATAAGAAATTACCAAAGGTGAAAGTTTATATTGTTGAGGTAAGTACCTCACAAAATTTGGGATTAGTGTCTCCAGTGGGTTGGTGATCACAAAATGGCTAAGTTGGTGCTCGAATTTGAGGATTGGTGTCTCTAGTAGGTTGGTGCCTACAAAAATTATAAATCATTTAATTTGGGTTGGATTTGGATGATGGATCCAAGTAGTCTTATTTTGTGGTTTTCCCAAGAGAGGGTTTTCCACGTAAATTTGTTGTTGCTTTGTGTTATGTTGTTTTGAATGGTTTTACATATTTTAATTGTGGATATAAGTTTTAATAACTAAAATTTTATCTTATACTGATTCACCCCCTCTTAATATAAGTGTGTGTTTAACATCTTGAAAACCTATTGGTAAATGTATAGACCTCTCTTCCCACGACCCCTTCTAAAAAGTTTTTGTGAAAGGTACTAGAAAGGGATCAATAACACTAAGTGAGTTTAATTTTTGGTAGTCCACACAAATTCTTATGCATTCATATTTCTTAATACTAATGACCATGGGGCTTACCCATTCTAACTCTTTCATTAGTATTATTACACTTACAACCAACATGTTGTCAATTTCTTATTTTACCTTTATATGGAGATTAGGATTCATTTTGTATGGTCTTCATAGGTTTGGCTCCTTCAATCGAATTAATCTACATCTTTCCCAATCATGGGTGTAACGCTTTCATTCCTTAATAACCTTTAGGAAATAAGTCTCTGTGTATTCGAGAAAGATTTTGACAAGCTTTGCTACTTCTACTTACTTTAGTAATCACTAATTGTTGTAATTTTAGGCTCCTTGTCGGCTTTGAATTTGATCAGTATAGCTTTGAGTGGAATTTTTGTAGTTAATTCCCTTAATCCTTTTTGTAAATGACCTCCTTAGATCCATAATATTCTTCTATGTTTAAATGAAAATTGATATCTTCCTCTTCTATCTATCACACCACTTTTTATTTTCCCTTACACCTTCAATTTCTTTCAAGCCAAACCTCATCATCCTCTTTGGTTGAATCACTATTGTAATTATCTCCTCAATTTTTTAAAGAGTGTGAGCCCTTTCTCCTTGTTTAGTGTCAAAAGTATCTCTTCCACTACTACATTTCCCCAAAAATAGCTTGTTTTATACAATGTATAGGATAATTCAAGCAGAATATTGACAAAGCAAAAGAAAATGTCTCTTTGAACCTATTCTTAAGTGTCTCCTAATTAGGTATGTCTCTGTGTAATTCACACTGACATGCCATGCACACACACCCATATGTGCAAAGTATGGTAGGAAACATGTGTCTATAATACTATCTTGGTTTCATATGCCCCAAGTATGCCATAGTTCTTCACATGTTTGTAGATGCTCTTCAAGCCTCGTTATATTGATATAACTTAGAAACTTTCACGCAACATTACTACACTCAAATATGGAATACATAGCTTCTATTCCTTATTCCAATGTTTCAAGAATGTTCTATAAGTGTCCCACCATATTTTTTTGGTTCCTCTTACTGTGTACATCGACCAATTGACAAGTGTTTTCTCATATTGCCTATAAGTTTCCATCTTCTCCAAAAAAATTTGCACATCTCCACTCCCATTACAATTTGAAAAAGAACAAGTATTATCTTTGTTTAGCCTTCATATATTTTTTCCTATAGATCACAACACTCTAGAAATTGTATGTTCTAGTCTAGACTAAATTATATCATAATCTCATCCAATCAACTCATATGAACCATGTGCCCAAATATCAGAAATCACACTCATTGTATTTGATATTGATTGTGCATCTTTCCATTCTATTTTTTACATTTTGTGTCACTTCAAAATTCTTTATACCTTCAAATTTTATATTATAGTGGTGCTCCATGTACTCATGTTCCACTACATCTTCAATGTATGGAACACTTTATTATAGGTCCGTAGGAAATATGATGTGTTGGGACCCGTTATCAAATCTCACATACCAATTTTTGAAGCTTAGGTCTACGTTATTCACGTAGCACCACAATCTTCCAAATAGTGTAGGGAATTATCTACTTCATCCTACGAGATGACCTCAAAATATTTGTTGAACCTAACCCCCATTATGTTAATAATCACATTTTTCAATATACTAATTAGCATGACACAATTTTTGTTTTCCATTAAAAAAACATGTGGGGATTGGTGGAGCGTGGGTCATCCCATTCTATTCCAAGTGAGTTGGTGGTAAGAATATTCATTTCATCCTTGATATCCACTAATATGCCATTGATATTTTATCCATCTATACAAACATCGATCAATATCCTACTATCGAACTCTTCTATTTTATTGAGTTAACAATTTTCTTTTGTGCCTACCCAAATTATTTCCCAAGTGTCATTTTCATGAGTTTATGTGATAACCATTGACCAAATAAAGGGAGTATTCCCTCAATGCGCAAAAGTATACATACTTATTGGAACTCATTTTTGTTAGTTTTTCCCATTTCTATTAATCTAATGGTTTCATTCCATATTCGTGCATCTTCCCTAAGGAACTTATTTTATCATTTTAGTTCATGAATCAAATCTTGCACCTATCAAGTATCTCCTTTTCCTTATTACGATCAGGATATCTCTTTCCTATATGTGCATCTTTTTCTTTATGGTTTCAAAGGATTACATGTTTTTCAACATGCAGCTTCCTCTTATGGTGATCTATACCTTAGGAGAAAGTTTTACCCTTAGTGTGACATTTTTGTTTTTATTGTATTAAGCAATATTGCATGTAATATTTATCATTCTTACGCCATTTTCACATTTTTCTTTCATGAGAACATAAATTTCGAGACAACCTTCAACTTTGTGCTCTTTTTAGCGAAGTGCGCATATTGGGAATGTTGGGAAGTCACACTAATAATGGTCTCAGTGACCTACACTTGAAAAAAATTCTTGATGGAAATCTTCCTCCTCCATGTACACCTCTACCTTGACCACCTATTCTTCACGTGTATCCTCCTCGTCCTTCTTGGAAGCTCTCTACTATCACATGTTTTAGTCCTAATGACCTTGTTTTATGAATGTGATCAATTTTATGGAACTTATTTGTATCATGCATATGTGCATCACATATTTTGAAGACAATGACAATTTGTTTTATATTGTGGGTTGCAATAGAGGATAATTTTTTGCATCGTGGATCTTTTTACACATTTCATGTGTTAGTAACATCACTTTTATATTTCGATGTGGGCATATATTCTTCATTTCTCTTCTACCTCATAATATATGCACCATACCCTTTTGTGTGTCTTCTTCACACTATTTTCCATTAAATTTTATAATTGAGTCACTTTATTGACATAATTTTTGGCCCCAAAAAGGTACTAACTCTAGTATTTATACTTTGATTGCTTCATCATGTAAAGTTCCTTCAAGGGATTCACATGGATCTATGAAACTTTTATGTGAGAGAGTGCATCCGAATGACATTAATAACCCTCTAAAAACTATTGTGTATGTCCAGTCATATGTATCTCATATGATAGTTTAGAGATGAGGGTTTTAAAACACATGTCATATGTTCACACACTCTCAACTAGTTCTGCTTGATTTCCTTGAGCATTCATTTTCTCTACTACTCAAACTCCAATATGTCAAAAAAATTAAAATGTTCCTTCACTGATCATAATCCACAAAAACTTGCAGTAGGTCATGCTTCCTATACCAAGTATAGGCATTAGGAACGATCTAGTAATGTTGTAGTAAACTAGATAGCTTTGCATTCTAGAGAAATCACCCCCTTCACATGTCAAATTAGTTAACACTTATGAACATTTTCAGTTGTATTTTTAACACCGTGATATTTTGATAGATGCAAAGAAATTTCATAGAATATGTTTAACATCAATTCTTGTTGTGTGGCATCCATAACTCTTCCTAAAACCGGTGCACTTGTTGTGGGCACCCCATAATTTCCACCGCCTCTACTACTACCACTTGGCATGGTAGTCTTGTCAATTTGTTATAATGGTGCATTCCTCTTAATTCCTCATGGTGTTAGTGTTTTTAATTTGGCACCCGCCATCCCAATTCTTTATGGTTTTGGAATATTTATATTATATTCTATTCATTTTCGTTGTTGAGAATATTGACTGGATAGAATTCAAGAAACTTTTGTGTAATGTCTCCTTTTTCTTATCTATTATACTTATCACTATCTATTTCAATTAATATGTGATATTTTATGTATGGTGTGCCATTTACATGATCAGATGTGGGAGGTTGGATTAGGATTCCATCTAGATTATAGTGTTCATATTCATCCTCTAAAATTCTCATCATGTCAAAGCACACTACTTCTTCTTAAATCTTTGCACTCTTCATCCTCTTTTTCTCCTTCTTGCCTTAACCAATGATGTTGGTGTTCCTAAAGCAGTTCCTAAATTCAAATCCCTCGATGAAATATTTCCCTTTATTTTATTACCTTGCACCTTTATTCTTCATAACACATCCTCTTCAACGTATGTTGTAGTCGATTATTTATACCCAATTGCTAGGCATGCCTTTGGCACTTCATCCATATAGATTTGGACACTCACCCAAAGTGCACAAAGCTACCATGTCCCTCCTTTGCACTATCTTGTCAAGATGTTAGCATGCATGTTCATATTTACCATTATCAAAGCATACATTCAGATGTAGATCATTACAATCATCATAAGGAAACACATGTAATAAGGAAACATAACAGATCAAACCATTATTAAGATCAATTACATCATGTGATCACCATACTCAGATACATTAATTACCATAATCCAACCACAATGATCCATTAATAACCAAAAGGATTACATAGCAGAAGTCGAATACATCATGATAACAATACCATCCTCCATGACTTATGTGCGCTAGAATATCGAGCAAAGATAACAAAGATGTACAAAACATATGATCTCTAATCCACATTGTCCAAAATTATGAAGATAAATTCATATATATAGGGGTGGGACTTTCCCTTCACCACCTATGCATTCCCAAAATAGATTGCATGCTCAAAATAGCCATGTGTACATCAATAAAGCAGTGCATGCTTTTCTATCGATCATAATAATAGATTAATCTATAAATAAACTCTTCTTTAATCCTATTATTAGCTTGAACTATGCATGACCTTTGATCTTCATCTCACATGTGATTTATCCCAAAATATTTGTTCCTTTATTTCCAAGTCTTCATGATTTCTTCTAAATCGGGTACATTGCTTAAATGCCACACTGATCTTAGCATTGTCTATTTTTAGCTCGTGGCTCCAAAATTGGCTAATTCTAGGATAGTTCTTGCTTGGGTGTGAGCCTTCATGCGTTGTATGTTATTTTTTCATGTGCACGTTCCTTTGTGTTTGTCTTGCATGACGGTATATACTTAGAGAAAATATGTCATGCAACATTACCCCACACTAATTGGATTGCTGCCCTCGCAATGCTTCGACCTATTTGTTCTCCAAAAAAATGTATAAATAGTAGAAAAAGAATAAAGAATTCAATGCCCAAAAATAATCATCATACCCAATCAAAAATCAACTCGGGCCTTAGTTGGTTGGAAGAGTTCGAAAGTTCATCATTTATCTCATCCTCCACCTTCTTCTATTCATCAAGTTTAACCATAGCCTTCCCAGCGCTGCCTCTAGAATCCCTAGCACTTGGTCAAGCACCAACTCTTCCACCCTACTCTTGAGCTCCTGAATTACACACGATCAATTCTACACATACTCCTTTAATCATGTCCATGTGGTCCAACACCATATTTTGAAACTGGCCTACCCGGAGTTCTAACTTGTCCTTTTGGCCTTAATCATTTCTTTTTGTTTTGTTGCTTCACCATAACTAGGTTGTCGTCAATTTTATTCATGGGTGTCTTCTCCTGGATGGTCTTGAGCACTACTTCTTCATCAATTACTCGTGCATCAAGAATAGGTTCACATTTCGACATCTTTTAAAGGCCACATCAGCCTTTCCACTTTCTTCTTTGAGCTTCATGAACAAATCTTCAAGCTCAATAATTCTAGCATCAACACCGACCTTGTTAGCATCCTTCTCTTTTGCAATTATTTTGTTGTTGGCCATATGCCACTCTTTATGTTCTTCAAAATCATGACTACCGATTCTCCAAGTTCTCCATCTCATCATTCAGTTGCATCTATTTTAGCTCACTAAGGCTAAGCATTGTCCCAAAATCCATTTCACCAAAGTGTCACCACTGTCATACACTTCCTTCATTTTCTTTTGTTCACCCTATAGGTCCTTCTTCAAATCCTAGACCTCACACTCCTTTTCTTTCTCTAGCTCTTTTGCACAAAAATGTTTGATATCTCTATTGCTCCAAGTTCTCTTTAAATACAAGGTAGCAAATGACTTCGACTTGCCCCCTTGTTATGCTTTTCTAAGTCCCACTAAAACAGGATTTTTATCACTTTAAAAATTTTAAGTCACTTCCTTAATAAAGTACCTTTTTCACTTTTTGCTCTATTCCACGACTTCCTTTCACGTGATGTAGTCGTAACCTTCAATCATCTACTACTTCCCGCCACATACCTCCTTATGCATGCCTCCATTCACCGAAGTACATAACCCTTTGTGCCTCATACTAAGTAGTTCCCCATGTTTCTCCCTACCTTGTGTTACACTACGTGATCATTATTTTCATGTGGTATTCAACTTGAGAAATTTTCTTAAGAGCACCTTCATTCATAGCACTTGTACCACTTTTTTCTCTCACGTCAATCTGTATTTGAATCTCAGTACCAATAGAATCCTTTTTTTTGTACCTTCTCCACCCCACACTAAAAGTATGTGAGGTCATCTATGCATGAACTCCATAGAGAATATCATCTTCCTACGTGGAAGTGCGCTTTATTACAACAAAACACTGAACTAAATTGACAAAGCATAGCAACAATTAAAGGAAACACATAAAAGGGAAATCTAATCTAAATGACAATACTACCTTATTACAAACACTAAGAAGCCTTATTTATAGTAGAGCTTCAACTTACTCCCATTGAAGTAACTGAGCAACATAGTGTCATCCAACACCTTATTCAAGTATCTTTGATGCAACAAAAGGTCCCAACCAATGTACTTTTAATTTCCCTAGGTGGAGTGCAAACTTGGAATCATACAAAAGAACCATCTTTCCCACTTCAAATGTTTTGTTCCTAATATGCTTATCATGACAGGCCTTTTGTCATGCCTTCTATCTTCTGTCTCAAGCATGCAATGGTGCATCGCTCATCTAACTGCATAAGTTTGCCAATGCACTCTTCAACAACTTACTCATCAACTAGTCCTCCTGCACATGCAATACGCAAGGATGGTAACATAAATTCAATAGGTAGTACATCCTCTGTGAAAAACACCAACTAAAAAGGTATGGCCTTATTCAACCTCTTATAAGTAGTCCTATATACCCGAAGTATAGCTGATACTTTATCATCCCAATATTTTCTCCCAACAACACATATTTTTGTCAATGTCTATTTCAAAATCTTGTTGAAAGCTTCAACATTACCATTATCATGTGGGTGATAAGGGGTAGTCTTATGGTGTGCCACCATAAACTCTGCTAATAAAATTTTGATCGTCTCATTAAGGAAACGAGTTCCTCTATCATTTTTCAAACTCAATGGACAACCATACATGCTAATGATATTCTCCCATAAAAATATTGTGGTTGTAGTATCTATTGTGTAATTCTTTGTACGTGTTGCTTCCGCCCACCTTATTAGATAGTACGTATAAGTAATAATATTACGCGTGTTAGTCCTATGCACATGTAGACACCGAAATTTGGTATCGCTACCCTTGTCACACATGTTCACTTCTTTTACCATGATCACCTATCTAGACCCCCCTTCTTAATTAATTCATGTTCATGTTAACATTCCCATATTTCCCATCCATTATCCTATCCATTTTAATTTATTATTAATCTTCATCAATTATCCCCTAATCCTCATCTCATTATCTAATTAATCTTAATTATTCTTCTCTAGGTTGTTTATCACCCCTAAACCCCTAGTTCCTAATCCCTAAGATTTTTATAGCTTTTATTTAACTCATTCTTATCCCCCACTCACCCATATCACTTCCCTAGGAAACCCTAACCCACCTATATGCTTTAAAACACTTATCCTAATCCATAAAAGCCCCATATCTTGAATAAATCACTCTACCACCGCCCAAAGGGATGGTTCCCCACAGTTGGCGATGACCCACTCGGATCATCGTCAACCCTATAAGATAGTTTCACCCCTTCAAAATGGGGCATAATCAAATTTTCTTACGTTGTGTAAACTTATCTTCAATTTTGAGCTTCTTTACACTTGTGTCAACCTTCTTGGAGTCCATTTGAGTTTGTTTTACATCACTTATGGAGACTTAGGGAAGTTTTCCTTAACTTTGTGTTGGTTTACATTATTGTTTCTTATCATTACTATTATCTTTTAGGAACTAATTTTTACAAGATCACCATTTGTCATCGTGAGCTTCATTTTCAACTTCTTCTTTCGGTCATATTGTCTACAAAGTTATCTATCCAACTCATCCACCTTTGGCCTTATTCAAGATGCTCATGTCGTCGTCACTTTAGCCTTGGATCTCCATCGACCCAATATTGCTGCTCGTCACGCATTTTTTCTTCTAAATCCTCATCATTTTGTTTCTCTATTTTGTTTCTATTTCCAATTCTTGTATCTAATAGTCTAAATCTATTTTGCACTGTCTCTAGTCATCATCAATCCTAGCCCTATTTCCATCCAATCCATCCAAATCTTTGTTTTCTTGCATCCTTTTTGTTTCCTTTTCTTAGATCTTCCTCTATAGGTTCCTATCGGTGTTCTTAGACCTCTGTTATCATTTAATCTACACTCGATCCTTCTAGATCTGCATTTTTAGCTTTCTATGCGAGATCCATCTACTTAGGTCATTGTCGACCTACCCTTTGTAACTTTGGGTCACATCAATCGAGCTAGGTATAATTTACTTTGTGTTGATTTAGATCATATCTGCACTTTTTATCCATTTTTGTAATTTCCATATTCTATTTAGCTTTAGTTTCTACATGTTATTCAGTCCTTTCATTGATTTTATCATCTTTTATCAAACACGAGGGTTAACATCTACATAAGGAAGTTAACGCTTCTTGGAACCGAATTCATCGGGAAACCCCCTCATATACCATCTAATCCATTTTCCTCTTAGTTACCTTTGTTTTAAGGTCAGGTTCATCTTATTTGCGGCGAGGTCATCTATTTTACGCTCATCCATTTGCATCCATCATACATCAAGGTAACTTAAACCCTTGCATCTTTGGATTTTTTAGATTTTCTTGATCTCTATTTCACTAATCTGAACAAGAAAGAGAAAATTTGATCAACATTTGTAGACACCAAATTCGTGTCTTACGACCCTTGTGACCCGCATCCCATTTCGCAACCTAACCTCATTACCTAAACTTTACACAATTATTTATTAATTACCTTGTAATTGATAAATCCCCATCACCTCACCGCCACCTCATTTTGCCACCTCATCATGACCTAGCCCTAATCCTAAACTAACCTAATTAAAACCTAAAACTTGGTCTACACCTACACCCATAACTAATGACCCCTTTCTCGCACCCAAACCGACCTTCTAGTCACTGACCAAGCCCATGGTGATCTCTCGGGAGAAAAGCGGGAAGGTGGGCGATTTTACTAAAAATAGCCTACTTTTTCCTTACCGATGCCGGTTCCTACTGACCGGCCGCTTCGGTTACGCAACCGCCATCGGTTCCCTGTAAATGGGCTCCCCAAACCAAAACAACGGATCAGAATTTCATTTTGGAGATCAGTCGAAGGATTTTCGGATCAACAGAGATTATTGGGAGCGAGGAACAGAGTCCAGATCTTCACTTGACCAAGCAGAGATGAGTGGAAATACCAGAAGTGTTTACAGCAAAGGAGATCAGCTTGCATCTTGGTCAAAACCAGTAAGTCACATCTTGCATGTCCTCTGTTATAACATTTCTTATGCTTCTTGAATCTCAGTCCTCCTAAATCCGTTTCTGAGTCCACTACCCAACGTGCCATTGCATCTAACTGTTATTCTTTTACCTCTCATCATCTCATTTCCTAATATCATCCATAAACCAGCCTTACAAACACCATAGCTACAAGAAGATCCTATAACCCACCGGTATCGGTTATCGAGAATCGGCATCGGTTATCGATGAATGACATTGGTTCCTCCGATCAAAAAACCAAAAACAGCCTTTTCCTACCCGGTTCAACGAAACAACTTAATTGATATTTTACGGTCTTTTGTGTTAATTCATATTAGCAATGCCCTCACCACCTTCGAAAGGAAGTTTTATATTTCACGGGCCCAAGGTAGTTTCCTCATTTATTGTTTAATCAAAATCTTGTGGTCTTGTGTTCTTATTTGCAGGTAGTCCTTCCAAGACAAAAGGAGTTCTTCGCAGTTAGTCTGATCTTTCTCTACGGTACGCGCACACCATCTCGACATTCTACGGGTATTCCTCCTAACCCTAACCTTATCTGTTTTAAAAGGAATGAAACATTTCGAGGGAAACATTTTTTGCACTTAGGTGGGACCCATTTTGGGTTTATCTTTATTTCTCGCTTGCTTTCATATAGGGAGCATACTTGTTGTTTTCTTCTTCTAAAGATATTCACGAGGTATTTTATTATTCTAGTAAAAGAACTTGCTTTGTTTTTGCATCTTGCTTTAGTGAAAGTCATCTCTTTTGCTTCATCGAATATCACTTTCGATTTGGGTTTAAAACACATGCATTGCATTCCTGCCTGTTGTTTTTCAATTCTAGTGAACATAGATTAAGTAACAGGTCGTACACATGGGGGTGATATCCACGGTATTGACAAGAAATTAATCTTACATTCACTGCACAACACATACCGAATCACTTCACAATTAACACAACAGCTCAAACATCCCCCCTTTTTCCGCGGTATTCCTCCGCCCGATTGAGGTAACCTTATAAGCCAAAACAACTTGACATTTCCCTAAGTCTCTTGTTTAGGATCTGAAATCCTTCTACGTCTAAAGGCATAAGCCCACGATAATTAAAATTAACCCTAGGGTTAATCTACTGGATTTGCGTGTGCATCTTGCTTTTTTTAGTTCTTTTTTTCTTCTCATACTGCCTTCTCGTGATCAATAATTGGACAAGTATACTAAACGTTGTTAAAAATCAAATTAGCAGCCTTTTTATATCTTGTTAGCCCAGGACTTCTTACACCGACATCGGTTCTTAGGCCGATATCGGTTCTTTTTTTCCGATTCGACAAACCAACAACCTAACAATTTTACGATCTGAGTTTGTTTATTCTCGATGATTAAAACCCTACTGTGAACTTGTCCATGGTTGTTATCACTCGAAAGCAAGCCGCCGCCATGGTTTCACATGTTTGCTCTATTTCTTTGCTTGAATCACCCCCTTCACCTTCGTGGGGAATCCTACGATACTGGCGAGGTTCCTAAAATTCTGTGGGAGATAAGGACTTTGCCAAGTTTCTACAGATGCTAATTCCAGTATTTCTGCAATACTATTTGTCTCATACCCCGACCGTACACGACGGTCAGCTCATATAGGTATGCCTATCAGTATAGCTGCTCATTTAGCTCCCACTCCGCCTTTGATAATACCGCCCGCTTCTGCATCTCTAGCCCCGTCTCCCAATCCGGACGGTGCGAGAGGTTCATACGACCCGATTAGCTTTCCTTTTGTTAATCTTGGACACCACATATCATTACCACCGATCGCCCCTACCTCATCTCTCTGCTTGATACTCCGTTCATGACTTGCTCTCTGCCACCTATCCACACGAGCTTTCCTTCTCAAGCTCCGCCTACCTTTTCTTCCCATACAAGTATCCAAAGTAACCTCAACATCCTATATAGGACACCCCTATTCATCGCCTCAACATATTCATCCTCCACACCTTATCCACACTTAACCCCACCGATTGTGTCAGCGGTGGTCCTTGGTCCAATCTGCCTCCATTCACCACAACCACACCATCATCTCATCCAACCACTGACTTAATTAAACAAATGATGGACAAAATGCAAAACCTGGAGGCTTCTGTTTCAGGAAGTCGTAGCGCCTTGACATACGAGCAAGTTTGTCGGGAGCCCATTCACCCTTCTGTCCCCCTTCATTCATATCCTCCTCAATGGGAGTTACTGAAATTTACTCGTTTTAATAGTAAAGAGGATCCTCAACAACACTTGCGATCATTTAGACA
The DNA here is from genome assembly GCA_018340775.1 of Taxus wallichiana var. yunnanensis. Lineage (NCBI taxonomy): Eukaryota > Viridiplantae > Streptophyta > Pinopsida > Cupressales > Taxaceae > Taxus > Taxus wallichiana. The sequence continues at coordinate 917,715,606 of CM031239.1, read as the reverse complement.
TGCTTGTTATTTGATTGCTCATGATGATGCCTTGTTACTCCACACCTTTCCCATGTCCTTATCAGGACCCGCCTTGAGTGGTACAGTGCTTTAACCCCAAGACTCAATCTTCTCTTTTAACCAACTAGCCCAATCTTTCTTGGATCATTTCTCCATTAACATTGCAAGAAAGTATCTATCACCGACCTCTATGCCATCCGACAATTCGAAGATGAATCTATCACAGATTTCGTTGGACGATGGCGGGCCTTGTCAACCAACTTACATATGCCTTACCTCAAACCGAACTTATCGGCTCATTTACGCTGGCCGGGCTGCTTAAGCACCTCATCCCCTACCCTCCAAATTCAAACTTTCCGTACATTCGACGAGGCCTTTACTATGGCTCGAAAATTAGAAATTCCAGCCTTAGAGGAAGAAAAATTGCGGTTGCGCAACAAAAACTCCACTTTCCGAACTCCTGATTCTACCAATAAACCAAATACCACCACTCCTCACGCATCCACTTCTTCTAAATCAAAAGGAGTTGTCCACGCGGTGATGGTCAAATCCCAACCACCGTCCAATACTCCACCAAAAACCACTTATAAGTATAAAGCAGAGCCCATCAACTACACTCCCTTGGGAGAAACATATGGTGTGATATTGGAAAAATTGCTCAAAGCAGGAGCCATTACCTTACCTCCTGTTAAACCTCATTCAGGGTTTGATTCCACTCACGCCATACCTTCCTGGTACAAAGAAAATGACTTTTGTAACTTCCACCGCGTGAAGGGACACGATCATGAGCTCGCAAGATGTTGAAAAACATAGTGCAGGAAATGGTTGATGCAGGGATATAGCTCTCGATAATCCTAACGCCCCTACTAACCGAAATTTGAAAATATTCAACAAGCCATTCCCGAATCACTCGTCCAACAGTAATGTAAACCAGGATATCTTAACCGAGGAGAATGTTCATGAGATCCATGCAGTATTCGATACCCAGCCAAAAGCCTCTATCGAGAAAATTTTGAATCAAGCCTCTTCACTAATACAGGAGCCCAAACCTCCTTTACCACCATCAAGCCAAAGCGAAATTATTCCTTTACCCATAAAAGAGTTAACTGCCCAGACTTCTCTTCCCATCAATGAGTCTTCTTATTCCACATCCCTACAAGACTGCGAACGGATGTTATCTAATTTATCTATTTCCCAAACGTCCCCTTCTACCGCTCTTGCTACACAAGAGGAAGGCTTGCCACTCCTTTTTACATCCTTAAGAGAAATCTCCTACACCAACATCACCAAATTCTTTAACCATAACAGATCCTCTCAAACACGCCCTCCTACCTATTAGTCCCTCATCACCTAAATCTTTTCAACGACCAGTCGACCTCTTAACATCTATGGATACAATGCCTCATCTACCCCCTGTATCACACCTACAGTGGACTGGAATCACAACCCGTCTTTCTTCCGTACAAAAGTTCATATTCACACGTGAGGACTGTCATTCCACAGAAGATAGACAGGCCCTATGGGAACGTTTGAGTAGGCCATATTCTACTCAAATGCAAATGACCGATCCTGATGCCTCCACCATATACCCGAAGTGCTTACAGAAGCTTAAAATGCCCATGTTCTCACCTTCACCCCCCTCACCTCTACCAAATGCCCCGTCCACTTCTATTAACTTAGCCAAATCTTCCCCTACGCTTGGGACCTCACCAATGCCCAGTCTAACACACCCGCCTAAGCGACTCGATTTATCCAAAAATAAACCCGCCCCGCCACCTAGGAGACAAACTCAATCCGTGCCTCTATCACAATCAAAACCCTCATCGTCACACCCACCTTCCATATTGGGACCTCATCCCTCCACCTTACATCAATATATCATACCTCCTGCGTTTTCTTCAAAACGACCTATGCCTTCTACACCTATACAGAGATCAAAGGGTATAACAACATCGTTACCCCGCGTATCTGCCCACCTATCAACCCTAAACCAATCCCATCATCAAAGGATTTATTTCTGCAGTCCTCCCCTTTCTCCGTGGTTGTTTCCGCTACCACGTCATCGTAACCTCATCATCTAACCAGCCCAAACGTAACCGTGCCAAAGAAACCACGTTTAGTGAAAAACACGTGTCAGCACCCCTCGGCTAAACCACCACCCGTACGAACCAACCACGCCCAAACATTACCAAAACCCGCACAACCAATACCCTCATCCGATTTTGACCCCCTCAAAGGATCTTACGCCAAAATCCTTGCTATGTTGGTGGAGAATGCGACCATTTCCCTACCCCCACTTAGACCTTATGACCCGTCTAAACCTCGACCCGCAGGTTATGATGAGTCTAAAATCTGCGCCTATCATCGCACACCAGGACATGATGTGGAGGGATGCAAAGCTTTAAAAACCATCCTTCGTCAGTCACCTCTCCCGGATAGAAAGGTTAAGAAAGACAACTTACGAAGGGAGAGACCTTTAGCTTCAATTCCCTCTACTATATCATCTGTCCCCGCCTCACCAAGATCTATCATTATTACAACCCCACCTCTTGAAGACCATGAATTATCCCAACCATCTTCCTCATCTCAGGTCTACGAGATTAATATGATTAGTGTCGCTACTCGAGGACAGAAAAACACTTTGGGAAAGCAAGAAAAACACACTGCGGCATCTCTTTCTCCTTCAACCATCCCGATTGCACCACCACCTAAAGTGGTTATTCGCGGACCCGCCTATCCTGTCTCTAATGGAGTTGCCCACCGAACTATGATCAAACAGACTTCATCAATCGCAGTAAAAATGACACTATATGATCTCATTCGGACTTCAATCTCATCGACAAGCTCTCGTTGAAATTCTTCAAGGGATCGAGGTCTTACCTAATGAAACCCCGCCCGTTGCCTCCATTCTAACACCCAATCATGTTGCCTCTCTCTCACCAAACAATCCATCTCCCCACCACTTCCGTCTGCCTCGCTGACAAAGCTGCTGTTGTCGCTTTCCCAAGACGAAATTATCGACTTTTGTGTAGAAGATCTCGACCTCGCTTCTTTTCATCTCGAAACTACGTCCAGGGACATTCGGAGTACGTCGTGTTATGATTGACGGGGTGCACTTGGCCTAAACATCATCTCTTCAAAAGCTTTCCAACAAATGAATATCCCTTCTAGTTGCATGTGTGCAAACCCCATCATGTTGCGGTCATTCAATGACGCTATTACCTCTACCTTAGGCACCATGATCCTCAACATTCGTAGGATGCGTACTTTACCCGAACTCTTCTATGTCCTTGAGGGAGAGTTCGATATAATATATTGCTGGGTCGTCCTTGGATCCGGCCATGGGATGCGTTCCCTCAACATTACATAGATGCATAAAATTTGAGTACGAGGGAAGTCCTACACCGTAAAGCGATCCTCCTCCCTTTAAAACCTGCGATATGTTATATCATCCTAACAATGTGCTTATACCAATCAAGACACCCATACATTCAACCCAACCATCCTCTTCAAATGTACCTCAACCATCCACCTCAATCGCACCTTTACGCCTTCAACCGATGAAACCACCGCCACAAAACCACTTCCCTTCCCGCAGCCTAACATCCCAACCTCGACCCCTTAGTAGATGTTTTCAATGCCTTACATTTGGGGAGTACCACCTATATAACGTTAGTTCTTTCCCTACCCCAGCAGAGTGCGAGACAATTACATGCACATCCCACCTACGGCCAGTCGCGTGGGGAAGTAATCTCTTATGGACCACCCCATTGCCGCACCAACCTAACATATGGGGGTGTTGACACATCTTCCATTACCCCCAGAACCTCCTCTTGGTGTGGTCCCCTTCCAATCCGATTTTCAATACCACGACAAATCGCCGCTTCCCTCACCTTCTTGACTCGTGCTTGGAAAGGCTTTGGTTTTGGTCTTTATGAACAAGGCCGACATACGCTCATCCCCATCACCACCGCAAACATAATGATCGCGGATGGTCTCGGTTTTCCTAAAACACCTACACGGGAGACACCTCGTGTCGGTATGATCGGAAGAAGACAACGTCACCCCTACCGAACCATCATCACCCACTTTGCCATCATCACCTACGGAATCGATGGACTTTCGAATCTATCCCTCCTAGCTTTTTTTTTTTCATAAATGACATCTTCATAGGTCCTCTCACTTATCAACGCGATAATGAGGACCCATTTTCTCTTCCCATACGTATCCAGGACATGATCGAGGAGGATTCGCCTTCGATTAATGTTGTTGAGTGCCGGGATGACGACTCCATCCTCACTTACCTTGGGGCGGACGACTCCTATCTTCAACGCGCCTTACCATCTCGGAAACTCAAACCATGTTGAGCGAGTCTACTATTGAAATCAACATCCACATGGAGGAGGATCCTCACATTGTGAAGATTGGACAATCCTTAACACATCGAACAAGTTTGCCTTTACTACCTTTCTCGTACCTCTGACAACTTTCGCTTGGTCCCACCTTGGACATGCCGGAATTGATCCTACCATTGCGTCCATAACATCACCCTAAACCCCGATTCCAAACTGGCCAAACGAAATTGAGAAAAATGCATCCACGCATTGCCCTCTTGGTCAAAGAGGAGCTCCAACGACTCCTTTCTGTTTCCTTCATTCTGCCTATTGACTATCCTCAATGGATTTCTAACATCGTGCCTGTCACGAAAGCGACGGGGGGACTTCGGATATGCACGGATTTCCGGGATCTTAACCTTGCTTGCCCTAAGGATGACTTTCCCCTACCCAGTATTGATCAACTTGTTGATCTCACTGCGGGCCATGAAATGCTTTCTCTCATGGATGGCTTTTCAGGATACAACCAAATTTTGGTCGCACCCGCCGATCAACATAAGACCGCTTTCATAACTCCTTGGGGAACCTTCTGTTATCGTGTCATGCCATTTGGCCTTAAGAATGCTGGTGCAACCTATCAGCGGGCTATGACCTATATTTTTCATGACATTATGCACACTATCCTTGAAGATTACGTCGATGATCTTCTTGGCAAGTCTAAACATCGCAGTGAACATCTCGATGTTTTAACCATTATTTTCGATCACCTATTGCAATATTCTGTCCATCTTCAACCAAAGAAATGTGTCTTTGGTGTCCTTTCGGGAAAACTTCTTGGTTTTATCATCTCTTTGCGTGGCATTGAGGTCGATCCATCTAAAGTAAAAGCTATCCTAGAAATGCCCCCACCCAAGAACCTCAAACAATTGCGTAGTTTGCAGGGTAAACTTCAATCCATCCGGCGTTTCATCTCCCAACTCTCGGATCGATGTCACCCTTTTCATCACCTTCTAAAAAAGGACGTTGCCTTTCAATGGAGTGAGGAGTGTCACCAAGCCTTCGAAGCTCTAAAAACTTATCTCTTACTGACCACCGTGCTTATCCCACCCCGGAGACGACCGCCCTTTCTACCTTTATCTTTCACCGACCATGCTATAGGAGCTATGCTCGCACACCGGGACTCGCACGCCGAGAACCGGGCCGTTTATTATATAAGTCGTACCCTCGTGGAGTACGAGACTAGGTATACACATGTAGAAAAATTGTGCTAGCCCTATCATTCGTAGCCACCAAACTCCGACATTACCTCTGAATCACAAAACTTTTGTCATCACCAACACAGACCCCATTCATTATATGTACGCCAAACCACATCTAAACCAACGCATAGCGCGATGGCTCATGCTCCTCGCTGACCTTGACCTTGAGTTTATACAATGAAGTCAATCAAAGGACAAACTCTTTGAGACCAACTTGCGGAGGCCCCTTTACCAGGGAACAATTTACCAATTTTACATTCCCAAGACGAACTCATCGCCACTCTTTCACTCGGGGAAGAGTCGTATCAAATGACCCTCTTCTTGATGGATCTAAATGCGGCGCGGCGGAGGAGGAGCCGGCGTTGTTCTCATCCCTCTTGTGGCCGAACCTATGCCTCTTCCATTCTGGCTGATTTCCCTGCACTAATAACTGGCGGAATACGAGGCCCTTGTTGCTCGGGTCTCCAGTTGCGATACACTTAGGCATCAAATCTATCAATATCTTTGGTGACTCTCGGTTGGTAGTCAATCAAGTTATGGACATCTACCAATGTAAAATGAGGAACTTCAAAAGTACAAACACCACGTGGAGTCACTTCTAGCCTTATTTACTCACTATTCTATCCAAACCATTCCCGCTCCACTAACAAATTTGCGGATACTATGGCTTGCTTAGCCTCATGAAGTTCCCACTTGCATGACTCACGAATTATTCGTTGTGGTCCAAAGTGACTTTTTGCACCATCCTATTCAACCTCGGTAGTTTGCATGATAAATCATGTCTACTAATTCGCAGGATACAGTACCACCAATTTCACGATTACCTTACGATCTCTCTGTTCTCCCTTAGGACCTTACTAGTAGCGAAAACGTGCTTTTCTTAAAAGTGTTTCGCGTTATGTTGTCATGGGAGGACTCCTCTATAAATGTGGCTTTGATGGCATCCTCCCATTTTGTCTAACCGCGCGGAGGTCACCTATACCATCCACAAGTCCATGATGGGATTTGTGGTGGACATTTTAGTGGCCTTGCCAGTGGCTAAGCAGAATCCTTCGCCTAGGTTATTATTGGCCTACTCTCAATAACGATCGCTACGAATATGTTAAGCGTTGTCTTTATGTGTCAACAACATGCCAACCTTCAACATACTCCTAGCCATCCATTTACAGTCGCACGAGATCTTTGGCCTTTCTCACAATGGGGTTTAGACCTTATTGGTGAGATTCACCCGACCTCTTCACAACGTCACCGTTGGATAATCACAGCAATCGAATATTACACAAAATGGGTAGAGGCCATTCCACTCATTTCAATCAAAAAAGAAAAAATTGTCGAATTCATTAACCATCACATTATCTGTCGTTTTGGTATTCCTCATCGCCTAATAACGAGATAATGGTAAATCTTCAAAAACAAGTTGTTATAAGACCTTTGTGACAACTTTGGTACTAAACTTAGTTTCTCATCGCCTTACTATCCATGGAGCCAATGGTGGTGAATCTTCTAATAAAACCCTAACCAAAATCCTCATGAAAGTTGTCAATGAATCCAGGAAGAAATTGGCACGATCACATTCCTTTGCCCTTTGGGCTTATCGTACTTAGCATTCGTACCTCTACTAATGCCACACCTTTTCTTTTGTATACGGATCAGAAAATTTTTGCCTCTCGAAATACAAATACCCTCCCTTAGAATATCTCTTCAGGATATTCTCACCAACGATGATTTCCGCCAAGAGCGGTTAGCCCAATTAGAGCTTCTTGTGAACGACGTCTTACGACTTTCGATCACCTTCAAATCTATCAAAACGCATCAGCGTGCTTATGATAAGCGACTTCATGAGCATACCTTTAAGGTTGGTGATCTTGTCCTCAAAGAGAATCAACATGTAACCAAACTAGAAAAGAGCAAACGTGGAAAATTTGCTCCCAATTGGATTGGGCCTTATATAATCACTCACACTTATGGATCAGGCACTTATCGTTTAGCTTCGCTTAATGGTAAGCCTGAGCCTGAACCCCTTAATGCCCTGCATCTTCGACCATTCTACTGTTGAATCTAGTGTTATATCACTTTTTATCTACCTACTGCTCGTCCCTTGAGCTCACTTACCACCACATACACTTTGTTTCCTACACCTCATAATAAAATCAAGCTCACATAGTTTGATTCTCACTTCACCTCAGTGATGCCTTCCCCTTTTTAGTCTAGTCCATGACTTCAAAGTATTAAAATAAGCCGTATTCTTATGGGATTTTCTTGAGTCAAACTTCCTACTAAACTAGATGCTTCACGCCAAAAGAACATCTAGTCATCTAAATTGAATATAGATCGCTTCCTCGAAGACAATTATATGCCGAACTATTATTCTTTATTAAATATGTTGCTCCCCCGAAGGACAGCTATGCACTAAAATCATCTCTGCTACTATAAATAGACTGCTCCCTCGAAGGACAGCTATACACAGTCAGCCTTTTATCAGAAGCTTCTCGCATTGATCAGCTTTGTGAAGACCTCAAGAATAAAACAATCCATATCCCTGGTAGACTTCCCGCATTGATCAGTCTATATTCAGTCAAATAAAAGCCTCATTCACAAGAACTTTTTGGGTCATGGACTTGTCTATTTAGGGTAGGTTCTCTTTCGTCAGAACACTCACTTTGTAACAAGTTCTCTGTATCTCAGCTATATCATTCACCTCACCTCACCATTTGCTTCAACTCAAGGGACGTAACGTACGCTCAATATATTGTGATCATACAACTCTTTTCACCTATTGACTTCTCGTCTATGCACGGTACCTAGGGTTTCAAGCTCATTCTACGTTGTGTGGTTTGTTTAGCTCTTTTCACCTACGGAGCGCTCTTTCCGCTTTGCCTCGCATCTAGGATTGTGTGTTGATTTTAATCAGGACATGGTTCCCTTCTACTTGGGTAGGCTAACTTTCACTTCCCTTATACCTTTTACAACATCACCAATTCATTTTACCTTACCAATATTAATATCAATATTTTTACCAACCAACCAATTGCTCGAGTTCACCTCTCCTGGTCCTAAGGGAGAACTACATCGATCTCGAGGCCCTTCCTTGCTTTGCGCAATGGGCTATGTAGCGGCGATTAGGAGACATGGGGTCTCCCAAGTTAGTTCGACCATCCCCTACCATAACCTATCATGTATGGTAAATATAAACATTTTTGTGTATTTTTATTTCATCACATTCCTCTTTATCCTTTTTTCAAAACAGAAAGTCAAAACGAAAACATTCTTAGTATTATAACTCAAATCAGCATACATATCTCATTTTATTTAGATGTTAAACAAATACATCTTTCTATCATCGACACACGTGAGGTCGGTACTCTTATTTATTTTTATACCTTGCTAACATTTATTTAGACCCTCACGCCTCATCCCGAACTAGGTGATGATCGTGATCGTCGACCCTCTCGCCAGGGCCTCTCGTCCTCAAAGGTACCACAGGATATTGGTACCGCCAGCGATCTGCCCAATCTCTCATGTAACATATGAATACGCCCTCTCGCATGGAGGACTCCACCCTCAGTCTCGCATTTGCTCGTGACTCATGCAACCGCTAACAATCCTCTCGTCTCATTCACCTACGTTTGGAGCTGCTTGAACCAAACAGCTGCGGCTCGATCCCTCTCTGCTGTAATCACAGATATGTCAGGGTGATCGTGTACACCTCGCAGCTCTGCTACCCACCATAACCTATAGGCCTCTGTCATTCCGGCATCTATTACACTGCGATCGGCTGCTATCTCCTCGGGCCCTTCTGGAGGTGTTGGCCGGGGAGGTGAGAATGCTGCCTCGGCATCGATCCTCATATATGGTCTATAAGCCTGCGGTATGTCCTGCACAAACCCAAAATTGTCGCGCACGCGATTTATAGGAATCCTCTCATATTCA